>JAJJWW010007535.1:0-70649 GCA_023531295.1 Papaver armeniacum
TGATGGTGGTTTTTAAACAAGGGTAAAATCGTAAAACCCCATGACCTAGTGTTACCCGCAACACATTAACTAAGAGCATTTAACTCAGTGTAAATAATTAATAGGGGTATTTTTCAAAATACCAGATTATGGTTTTTCAACAAAGAACCCTAATTCCAAAACCAAGCCGCATACTGCGCACCATGGCAACAATGCCAAACCAAGCCGCACCCTGCGCACCATGGCAACAATGCCAAACCAAGCCGCAGCCTGCGCACCATGGCAACAATGCCAAACCAAGCCGCATACTGCGCACCATGGCAACAATGCCAAACCAAGCCGCACCTCGCGCACCATGGCAACAATGCCAAACCAAGCCGCATATCTGCGCACCATGGCAACAATGCCAAACCAAGCCGCATATCTTGCGCACCATGGCAACAATGCCAAACCAAGCCGCATATCTGCGCACCATGGCAACAATGCCAAACCAAGCCGCATCTTTTGCGCACCATGGCAACAATGCCAAACCAAGTCGCATACCGCGCACCATGGCAACAATGCCAAACCAAGCCGCATACTGCGCACCGTGGCAACAATGCCAAACCAAGCCGCACCATGCGCACCATGGCAACAATGCCAAATTTCCAAGCCGCTATACCTTTGGCCCACGCCAAATATAGCGCCCTAGGCTTGCAAGACTTGCAACTAGGTCAACATGGCCGCACGTGCCATTGGCACATACCAACACGTGTCGTAAGCCATATTTCCAAGCCGCTATAACTTTGGCCCACGCCAAATATAGCGCCCTAGGCTTGCAAGACTTGCAACTAGGTCAACATGGCCGCACGTGCCATTGGCACATGCCAACACGTGTCGCAAGCCATATTTCCAAGCCGCTATGTCTTTGGCCCCACGCCAAATATAGCGCCCTAGGCTTGCAAGACTTGCAACTAGGTCAACATGGCCGCACGTGCCATTGGAGCCTTCTGACTCCCCAAAAAAACTACTACACCCCCGTTTAGGAAGAGCGATTGACCTGCATTGGTCACTACCATATTCTATGTCTTCTAGACTACAAGCTATGAGGATCTTGTCACTCATTTTATCTAATTCAGACATCCAATACAAGACGCCATGACGAATTACCATTTCATAAAAACCATGCCATCTTTGGATCGGAATTGGAACTTGAGACGTTTTCCATGTACCGGTGTCGAAGAAAAGATGTGGAAGTTGATGACGTTATTGCTATTGCGCATATGAGGAACATGGTCAAGATCGATATGAACCACCTTGTAGTTACAATGACTAAGTGAGGCATCATATAACAATTCAGTGCAGTAGTAAAATTTCTCAAAACCATTATTTCTTTGCGGTCGAGGAGGGAGGGAGACCCATTGTTTGGTTAGGGGATTGCATACGTAGTATAACCTAGTATCATGCAGCTCAAATGAATAACGAGCTCGCTTCTCTGCTGAATAAAGCACTAAACCATTACTAGATGAACTTATGAGACATACTTTTTCTAATTTTTGTGCTTTATAGAGAACTGAATTCACTTGAAATAAGCACTAACACAACGAGCATAAGTAGTTATTTTGATGATTCAACAATACAAATGCTACATGTTGCCTCTTTAATATGTTGAAAAATCCTCGTACTCCAATACATCACCATTCACTATAACTGGAATAGACAATCTACAACATCAGTAATCTCATTCCATTCACTATATCTTGACATATCTTCGACTTTTCGCAAGCAATTATCATGATTACTAGTATCATTAGTAAATGATAACTACCGCAAGTTTCAAATCTAGACTGAGATTAAAAGGCACATGCCCTAAGAGATAAATCAGTAATGACTAATGACGCGTAAGCAAGCAAATGCAAAAAATTGAAAGCAAAATAAACCACAAAATCAACTTAAAATTTGCTCACACCCTGTAATTGCCCAACCAACAATAACGCAAAACCCTTCTTCATTTCTCAGTTCAATTCTCTAGCTACCAAAAATTAGCAAGCAACATCATTTTTTCCGTCTTCTTGAAACTGCAATTGAACCACCGTAAACCCTTGAACATCACCAAGTTACTTAGCGCTTTGCAAACTATTCTATAGATCACTATTGCGATCTTGTAGCTTCAGATTGCAAATCCACCGAACCCAAGGCCTAAAACAATGCAGAAATTAACACCAAAAACTCCAACATCATCACCCGCAATGCCATAACTTTGTCGTTAGATGATAGACACATTTTTGTGTCTAATTTGATCTCAATACTATATATTGTTGGCACTCGATTTTGTACTTATTATGGTGTTTTATGTGTGTGTAGGTATTTTTGGGGAATAAACATTTTTGGAAAATTCGGCTCGACAAAATGTTAAAAGGTACCCCGGAGGACACGTGTTATTCGGACCCTCAATGTAGGATAAGGGGCACCTCAATTACTAAGGGGCACCCACAGGATATTCGCACCCAAGAAGCTGGATAAGGGGCAACCTCATCTCCTTCGTTTGAAAATGAATTTTGGCGGGAAAAAGAGTTCTTTGACTGGCAAAATTAGGAATGAAAATTTGAAGCAGTTTTAGGGAGATTCAATGGCTGAAGTTCTTTGGGAAGTTTTGATTTGGCGTTACAGGCGTAGTATGATTGTCTGTTTGGATTGAAATTGGCTAGATAATCCACGAGATGAAAACAGGACAGTCCGTGGTTATTTCACGGTAATATACGTGTTTTTCAGTGCATGGCGTGATATGGAAGTGTGATTGACTACATCTGAGGCGTGTACATGACGATTTGTAACGTGCTGGAAGAAAATTAACGCGTGTTGAAGATAAAAATGAAAATTATTTCTGTTTTTGGCAGCAAAGAATAAAGGTGATTAATGAAGATATCCTGGAGATTTTGGAACCCTGTCATGTTTAAATAGGTTGCTGGGTGCATATAGAACGATTACTTAGAGTTTTGGACAGTTTAGAGCAACAAAATAGAGGTTTGATCGAGTTGCAGAGAATATTTTTCTGCTGCTGCCGTGAAGAACACGAAGAACATAAGACTCCAAGAGACAGTCGTTCATGCTACAGTGACAACAACAAATTTCGGGGTCGTATTGCTACAGTGTCAGTGATGCATATTAGTTATCATTCTTTGTAACAGTGTTTTGCAACAATTATAAGCGTTGCAAACACTCGATTTTAACCATTTTCTCTATATATCATCTTTGTAAACAATTTTTGAGCATGAATCGATATTTTTATCAAGTTTACATAATGATAGGCTAAACCCAATCCTTGGGGCGATGGAGGACGCTATCTTGACAATGAAAAAGTGGTAATTCTTAATTATTTAATTTGTGCAATTTTTAATTATGGTTATTTTCCTAGATTGAAAATAGATTTTATGATTTTTGTTAAACAATTGTGTTTTCTATTGATAGAATATGCTTAGCCTAGGGTTTTGATATCCCATGCTTTGGATTACCATTTGTTGTTTCTAAAAAATCTACTTTTGCAATAGTTGAGAATCAAATTGAACGTGTGAAATTGCATGATTGTAATTAGTATCACTTTGGAATTGGTAAAGAGCGGAATCCTAGCCCCAGTCTCTCCATACTTCTCACGACACTTTTTAATTTTGAGTTTGTTATATTTTTGCTTTAAAATTAACTCTAAAAAAATCTTCTTTCACAAGTCTTGAACGAACCTTTCACTACAACATCATTGAAAATAATCATCAATTTTTGGCGCCGCCGACGCGGACTTGTCTTTAGGCTAGAGTTTTTAGATTTTTTTTTCTTTTTTAGGCTTTTATTTGTATTTGTTCTTCTTTACGTTTTTGGGTTTTTGTCTTTTCCTTACAAAATTTGAAATTTGGAGCGAAAAGAAAATTTTGCCAAAGCTTTTGGTGAATCTTTTTATTTATTTATTTAATTTTCATGTTAGGACAACATTATTACTCCGGCCAAATAATAAATTGAAATAACATGCTTAAGTAAAACAAAAAGGTCAGGTAACTCATCAATTTTCTATCCAAAACTTATTTCAATATTAAATTTATTACCCACGGAAAAATAAACCAAACAGAATGTAAACAATATCAAATTAGAGAGAAAAGCATCTCGTGCCGTTACGGCACGGGTTAAGCCCTAGTCATGTATATAAAGAGTAAATGATAATGAGAAAAGACAACTGATTTCTCTTCTCATCTACTTTGTTTATATTATGTTTGTCTCTCATTTACAATAAATTCGAACAATTATTTAATATTTGTTTTTTTTTTTTTATTATTGACAAATTAAATGAAATGGTATATAAAATAGTTTGAAAATAAAATATAATAATATTTAAAAATATAACATGCTTAAGAAGCAAATACCTACCCAATCACTTGTTTTTCTCCCTGACAGTCACTTATTTTGATGCAGTTAAGAAGCAAATACCTACCCAATATTCACTATCTGTAAGAGATTCTATTCTGTGGCAATGTAACCGTGTCAAACACGCACAAGATTACCTTCTAGATGTTCCAATCAGCGGGTTGAATCAATGCCTTGGGCCCAGATAGTTCAGAGCTATAGTTTGTTATCGCCTTGGTATCCCATTGTTTGCTGAGGATGGTTTATGACCGTCTTTGCGATAAACCTATGGATATTTTTGGGGATCATGCGATTCACTGTGCTAATGATGTTGGAATTAAGTTTCGACATGATTTGGTTCGTGATGTAATTGCTGATATATGCTACAAGGCTGGTGTCCATGTGCGCAAAGAAGTTGCTATGGGTTTTTTGTCTGATGACAACAAGGATTTACGTCCTGCGGATATTCTTGTTCTTAACTGGGAGAATGGCCAAGACATGTGTATGGATGTTACAGGTGTCTCTCCATTCATTGGTGAGGGTGTTCGTGCCTTTATTCCAGGCCAAGCCATTTCAAGGGCAGTTGCGCGTAAACGTACTAATGTACCTCACATTGTTTTGGGTTGGGTGTTTTAGCTTTCACTACTCTAGGGGAGCTTGGTGAAGATAAGATTTGTTTCTTCAAGCGTTTGAAAAATTGTTTAGTTAGTAATGATGCTGGTACTCGTCCAGGTAGATGTATTTTTCATAGGTTGGGTGTTGCTATTCAGAAAGGGGTTGGTGCCCAGCTGTTGATGGTGGTTTTTAAACAAGGGGTAAAATCGTAAAACCCCATGACCTAGTGTTACCCGCAACACATTAACTAAGAGCATTTAACTCAGGTGTAAATAATTAATAGGGGTATTTTTTCAAAATACCAGATTATGGTTTTTCAACAAAGAACCCTAATTCCAAAACCAAGCCGCATACTGCGCACCATGGCAACAATGCCAAACCAAGCCGCACCCTGCGCACCATGGCAACAATGCCAAACCAAGCCGCATACTGCGCACCATGGCAACAATGCCAAACCAAGCCGCATACTGCGCACCATGGCAACAATGCCAAACCAAGCCGCACCTCGCGCACCATGGCAACAATGCCAAACCAAGCCGCATCTTTGCGCACCATGGCAACAATGCCAAACCAAGCCGCATATTTGCGCACCATGGCAACAATGCCAAACCAAGCCGCATATGCGCACCATGGCAACAATGCCAAACCAAGCCGCATATCGCGCACCATGGCAACAATGCCAAACCAAGCCGCATCTTTGCGCACCATGGCAACAATGCCAAACCAAGCCGCATACTGCGCACCGTGGCAACAATGCCAAACCAAGCCGCACCATGCGCACCATGGAAACAATGCCAAATTTCCAAGCCGCTATACCTTTGGCCCACGCCAAATATAGCGCCCTAGGCTTGCAAGACTTGCAACTAGGTCAACATGGCCGCACGTGCCATTGGCACATACCAACACGTGTCGCAAGCCATATTTCCAAGCCGCTATAACTTTGGCCCACGCCAAATATAGCGCCCTAGGCTTGCAAGACTTGCAACTAGGTCAACATGGCCGCACGTGCCATTGGCACATGCCAACACGTGTCGCAAGCCATATTTCCAAGCCGCTATGTCTTTGGCCCCACGCCAAATATAGCGCCCTAGGCTTGCAAGACTTGCAACTAGGTCAACATGGCCGCACGTGCCATTGGCACATACCAACACGTGTCGCAAGCCATATTTCCAAGCCGCTATACCTTTGGCCCACGCCAAATATAGCGCCCTAGGCTTGCAAGACTTGCAACTAGGTCAACATGGCCGCACGTGCCATTGGCACATGCCAACACGTGTCACAAGCCATATTTCCAAGCCGCTATGCCTTTGGCCCCACGCCTAATATAGCGCCCTAGGCTTGCAAGACTTGCACTAGGTCAACAAGGCCGCACGTGCCATTGGCACATGCCAACACGTGTCGCAAGCCATATTTCCAAGCCGCTATACCTTTGTCCCACGGCAAATATAGCGCCCTAGGCTTGCAAGACTTGCAACTAGGTCAACATGGCCGCACGTGCCATTGGCACATGCCAAAACGTGTCGCAAGACATATTTCCAAGCCGCTATGCCTTTGGCCCCACGCCAAATATAGCGCCCTAGGCTTGGAAGACTTGCAACTAGGTCAACATGGCCGCACGTGCCATTGGCACATGCCAACACGTGTCGCAAGCCATATTTCCTAACCGCTATGCCTTTGGCCCACGCCAAATATAGCGCCCTAGGCTTGCAAGACTTGCAACTAGGTCTACATGGCCGCACGTGCCATTGGCACATGCCAACACGTGTCGCAAGCCATATTTCCAAGCCGCTATGCCTTTGGCCCACGCCAAATATAGCGCCCTAGGCTTGCAAGACTTGCAACTAGGTCAACATGGCCGCACGTGCCATTGGCACATGCCAACACGTGTCGCAAGCCATATTTCCAAGCCGCTATGCCTTTGGCCCACGCCAAATATAGCGCCCTAGGCTCGCAAGACTTGCAACTAGGTCAACATTCCGCACATGCCATTGGCACATGCCAAACACACACGCTGGTAGCCTAACTTGCAAACCGTGCGACCTACCACCAAGGCATTCCGCACATGCCATTGGCACATGCCAAACACACACGTTGGTAGCCTAACTTGCAAACCGTGCGACCTACCACCAAGGCATTCCGCACATGCCATTGGCACATGCCTAACACACACGTTGGTAGACTAACTTGCAAACCGTGCAACCTACCACCAAGGCATTCCGCACATGCCATTGGCACATGCCAAACACACACGCTGGTAGCCTAACTTGCAAACCGTGCAACCTACCACCAAGGCATTCCGCACATGCCATTGGCACATGGCACACGCGCCACTAGCAGCGCCACTTGCACTCATGATGCAACCAACACTCGAGACATCAACACAAACCGGGGATGCTTCTTTAGGGTTTTGGTTTGGCGGTCACAAAGATGCAAGTGTACACTACGCTCACATTAAGAAAGCGTGAAAAGGAATAAAGCGGTCAAATAAAAGAGGAAATAATGGTGAAAAACATTTTCACCCATTAAACCATGCGGTTACCACCTCCTCCCATTATTTCACTCTTTACTCTCTTCCTTCATGAGGCCAGGGTACGTTTCAATCTCGATTTGTATAAATAGGTCTTACCTATTTCCACCAGACAAAAAGTCTCGGTCGGGAGAAAAATACTACACTCTCGGAAAGGCAACTTTGCAAGCTCTCCCAAAAGCTTTCATCTCTTGCAAGCTTCCTAAGCTTTCACTTTTCGATACAAGTCGAGATACTACTCTCCTCAACACCTTTCTTTGCTTCCCTCCCCAAATCAACCCTTCTCCTCCACTTTGTGACCGAAGCAAGTCCTGGAACGGCCATTTCTTGGTTTAGGTAGGACTTGTACAGATTGATCTCTCGAATCTATAAAGTGCTCACGTGCAACACATTTGTTTAGGGTTTGAACCAGTTTCTCACTCACCTACCGAAATTACCGAAATCAGCAGAAACGATTTTTACTCATAAACAATTGGCGACCACAGTGGGAGGATTGATCTATCGGCTACAATGTCAGACTGTCGATCTCGTTCTTCGACCCAGATGTCAAGATGGTAGGGGAAGGCGACTCAATCCAACTCAATCGCCAGACGACTTGTTACCGGTTTAAAACTACACCGAGAAAAATTGGGGACTCGTTGAAGACGCTACCCGGCAATTGGGGACTAATCGGCGATGCTACCAGCGAAGCCGCCTTGCTGCCAGCAAAGCCGCCTTTTACTTGGAGACAGGCGTGTTTGCAAGTGAGTAAATTTAGATTGGGCAAGATATACGATCTGTTTTTAGGTTCTTAATAAAACCGCCATACTATTGCGTTTTGTGCCTATTGCTAGCACACACTTTCATAAAAGCAATATTCCTTTCCCAAAACATAATCAGAGTTATATTATCAAAACCATTCATCCCAGAAATAATCCAATATCCTCAAAAGCTAACATTTATCTATCAACCCAAGAAATCCAGGAAGACAAAAACCATAAACCAGGTGCTTTGTTTGCCTTTCAAAAAAAAAAAAAAATTCACCTACCCGTACATACCTACTTTGCACAATAATAATTACCTGTCACTATTAGCAGACGTTACTACAGTGACATTTGAAGAATTATTTATGATGAAGTATTTCCACAAGTTTATGAAAGGTATACCTATGGCTACGGTTTACACCAGCACAAGAAAACAATGAAACAAATTGAAAGAGAAACGCTGGAGTATATAGCTGGAATATGCTTGCCCACTTTACCACTACCACGCTACCGCTAACACCATGACGTGATAACAAAGCTACGAGGTAAAAAGGGGATCCAACCCATTTCATAAGCATAACACCTTTTGGAATTTGAATAAGGAAAGGATTTCCTATTTGAGCTACGTATGGGAAGAAGCCAATGGTCCACAACATACCGAAATCCAAGCCAGCGTCCATGCCAAGTCAGCGCCCATTCCAAGATGATCCAGCGCCTACCAGATGCGTTCCCCAGATACGTTTACCTGATGCGCTTGCCAGACGCGCATGCCAGAAACGCTTGCCAGACGGGCTTACCAGACGCACATGCCAGGCACACATGCCGCACGCGCATGCCAGCCGCAGTGCCACACTTTGTGATAACAGTTTGCATCCTTCCAGCGCTAACATCTTGCGCCCTTCAAAGACCATCCTCGCCCTTTGAAACAGCGCCATGGCTCCAAAGACTTCGTGATCAAAACCGTGTCATCTCGGCACGATACACTTACGATCACGGAAGCAGAGCCACTTCCGCCACCCCAACGGTTCTTCAAGCATGGAAGCTCCAACCGTCACCAGAGACGCTACTCCACCATCAGGGCAAGATACTGGAAGATCCGGAAGAAGCCGACCTCCTTTTAGCACTGTTGATTTGATGAAGACAAAATATACTTCAGCAGGACACGCATTTATAAATGAAGAGGCTCGCGTCGCTCTTGAATGCCCAGTAGAAGGGGATAAGCAATCCAATTTCGTCACACGGGAAGATCAGGAAAGACTTCTCCAAAATCGAAAGTAAGGGAAATCAACAACTCTCCTGAGTTCACGGAGACACTTCTTCCGCACAATGGAAACTTCGACCACAAAGTCGTACAGTCTATGATGAAACATTTATGTGAGATTCTATATTTCTCCAAGGCATAGCGTCAAGAAATATTTTCACCCCTCAACCGCACTGCATCAGGAAAGCAGGCGTTTCCAGCCAGGGAAAGCCGTTCCCAAACCCCAACCTCTCCTAGAAAGCACGATCGATAGATGTAATCGGGGACTCGACCTCTGTTCTCTTGAGGGATGTCGAGTTTGTGAGAATGTGGTGACCTCCGATTTAAAAATGGTAGCCGTCAAGGCTCTGAGAGTTGCAAGATGTCATTTCAACGTTCTCTCCAGAAGTAGCTCTGCATCAACGCTCTCTCCAGAAGTAGCTACACATCAACATTCTCCAGCAGCGGCTTCGCTTCAATGTTCGCTTCAACGCCACTCCTTCCTGCAAAGGGTCGTGCCGCCACACTCCTCATATCAAGGAACATAGTCACAGCCATCCAATCTTTGTAGTCATGGACACCTTTTAATCCATATCGCCAAAACTCGTGATCATGGATAGTTTACTCGCTTACTCATCCAGCCAATCCTTTTACTTCCACGGAAGCCCATAGAACATCAATCAATCTACTTTGTTACCACGATAATATAGTTTCTCCTGATTACATCTCCTACCAAGAACTGTTGCCCCTCATTCGTTGATACCAGCTAGAGCTTCACCGCAGTAGCAATTACTACAAAGAGGGAAACACGTAAACCATACTTGAGGACGGAAGATATACGGGGATCCCTTCCTTTGTCAAAGCTCAGAAGACACGAGTCTACCAAAAATCCTTACCCACAACAAGGTCCTCTACTCTTCAAGGGTGCGGCGCAAGAATATCATCACCTCTCTGTCTAGAAGACGCCTTCAACACTTTACGAGGTGCGGAGGATCCCGAGCCCGCACTATCCGAATATGTCATCATGTAATTTCGAGCATCCCGAGTGTCACATCCGGCCAAGATGCATCGGCACCGAAGTTTTCTCCCAAATGGGAAGGGCCGTAAATAATCACTAAAGCGTATGATAGTGGTTACTACAAGATTATCAAAGAAGATGGGGAAAGCTAGAGACAGGTCATCAACGGAAAGTGGCTTAAGACATACTACGCCTAATCACTTCCCCTGCAACATGCTACATCAAAAATTCCTACTCTTCAAGTCTCGAGTTAAATCTTCAATCCTCCGAGACTCCAAGGCCAAAGCTTTCTCCTCTTCCAAAGATGGTTTACGTGGCGGGAATCACACCGGCAAGAATACCGGCTCACGTCGACTTTCACAATATTGAGACGATGCCGCAACTTGGTGATATTAAACTCCAAGGATTCGCAGGTGGACGCTATGTTCTCCCACCTTTGAATGGCTAGCTCTGCGGCGGCACGGATGGACGTATTCTCTATCTCGGCAATCATTGGCAAAAGACAGTTCACTACGGAAACCAAGGCGGACGAACATCACTTCACTGCGCTCCTGGTAGCGATATGGCCGCATGTCTTCCATATCCTTGTATAAAGGACCACGAATTCTTTCGCACCAGGAAACCGCTAACATTAGATAATTGGAGGAGTGACACCTCATACGAGTCCCAAACGACGAAACCGCATAGGGGTATTCATGACAAGAGAGCCCTAAATCAGCGTTCTCCAAGTCTGCAGCAGTCAACAAGGTTGGATTTGAAGGGAGGGGAACGACTAGGTCATCCTCCTCGAAAACACTAATGATGAGTGCTAAAAAGTGCATATTTATACACCTTTTTATTGGCATTTTACTCATCTTTTGCGCTTAGAAATCAGATATTATCCCAGATTCTGTGTTTTCTTTGTTTTCAAGAATAAATATTTGTATTAATTAATTTTGTGTTTTTAGGTAATAAATAAAGCTCGGAGAAACTGAGGAGCCCAAAGAGCGAAGAATTGGAGTCAAACATCTATGGAGCAGATAGCCAAAGCCCACGCGCGAATCAGTTGCAACCCAACAAGGAAGACATGGGCTAGAGCTACCCACGACCCGGATCCGAACCCGCTCATCCTGAGCCGTCGAGATCTCGCCTGGCTACATCCAACGGTCGCTACCTCCATGCGCATCGAAGATCGCTGCTCCCGCGCAACACCAGATTACTCCAAGTCTTCCTCAGCCGTTCAGATCTTTTCCAGCTAAATCCAATGCTCGCTGCAGCTTCCCCATCAAACATCGATACGTCCGCTCTGTGACAAAATGACCAACACCCTATACCCCAGTCGACCGAACCCTATTCTTCTCTTCCTCTTCTCTTTCTTCCTCTCCCACCTGCAGAAACCCTACCTCCACCTTCTTCACCCATACCACCACTAGAGCCATCACTACCACCATCTCCCTACTCTGCCATCATCATCAAACGCGCCAGTAGTACCTGCTACCCCTCTCTACCTCGAGTTATCTCTCTCTTAGCCTCTACCAACTCTAGAAGCTAATTTAGAGATAACTAGAAGCTAGGGTTTTCACCAAATCCATTGCATGGTCGATTCAAAGCTCTGAGACGAAGTGACAGAGCCAGAGTACAAATTCAGAGGCGATTGAGGGTATGGGTCTGCATTTAATTCGTGTTTTGTTGAAAATTAGGGTTTGAATTTTTGTATGTATAAATAGCAGTGAAGGGTGTTGTGTAGAAGTCATGCCTGGGTTAGCCAGTGCGTCAATTAGGTTTAGTTGTGTTTTAATTTGTATTTTTGCTACTCTAATCATGTTTTAGTTCAATTTGCTAGGGTTTAGATGAAACCCTAACTTACTGCTATGTGATTCATGTTATTTATATTCCTCTTGAATGCTTAAACTGTTCTAGGATAGAATTAATCTTAGCATATCAACACATTGCTCTCACAGTGCATGCCAATGCCTTGGATGCACTATAGTTAGAATACCCCTGTGATGATGATGCTGCAACTCAATTTAATTAGATCATTATCAATCCTCAGATTAGTTGTACTCTAATCAGACAGGTAATACTTGGGAAAGATACTTTAGTTGTGATTGATTCTTCTATTGGTGAAACACCTTAGGTAAGTGGCAGAATTGACACTCTTCCCTTATCTGTTACAAGGGCAAGAGTAATATAATGAGCTGAACATAAAGTGTAGGTTAGTGGTGGATTTAAAGACCCTAGTGCTCTTTAATTTGTAGCCTTGTTTTCTGTTTAGATTCATACAACTTTTAATTTAGCCGTATCGGCACAAAACCCCAGTTGTTACTTGTCACTCTTAGAACTCAGTCTAGAGCAAGCCTTAGATCATACATAGCACACCCATGTCTCTGTGGATCGACCCGTACTTGCCGCGTCTCCGATAGACGCCGTGCACTTGCGGTTATCACCGTAGGCCATAATTTATACACTTCTCAGGGCCTACCAACTAACGCATGCTCCCACAGGATATCTCTGCACAAAAGGAGAATTTTCCATTCATCAAACAAGCAGCAAAGCATACGTCGGCCCACCAAAGAAGAAGAAAACATACCGGTATGATTTTCTTAACCCGAATAACCTTTGTTGGGATGCTCCTGCCAGAGTCAGACCTCGCGCCTTTACCTGGAGAACCGGGGCTGGTTAGAAGATGGTTCGTCTCTCATGCGACATGACAAAGAGAGAAACTCAACAAGAAGAACCCTTTCTCAAACGAGGGAGATGATGCAATTACGTTGGGTATGAATACAGAACCTTAAAAAAGGAAAGGAAGCAATGAGGAACATAACGCTTCCAGATTTTAGCATGGACAATTCCCTGATCGAAGCCGCGCGCGTGAAGGAAGGCAAAACAAGGAAACTTTGCTATCCGTAGAAACACCTACTCCCTCCTTGTTTACACCGGTCTCGCCACTAGCGCAATCAGCCTTCCCCACCTTGCGCTTAGGTCCCTTGACTAGCACGCTCGGTTCCCAACTCGCCAACTTCCCAATGGCCGCCCAAGTCACACCGGCAAGCACGCACAGACTTCCCTACCTTGCGCGGTCCCACTGACTACACGCCCGATTTCCTAACTCGCGTCAACTTCCCTATGACCGCCCAAGTCAAGCTCGCAAGCACGCACGACTTCTCTACCTTGCGCCGGTCCCACCGGCCTAGCACGCCCGATTTCTAACTCGCGTCAACTTCCCTATGACCGCCCAAGTCACGCCCGCAAGCACGCACAGCTTCCACATTGCTCTGTCCCACCCGCCTAGCACGCTCAGTTTCCCAACTCACGCCAACTTCCCAACGTCGCCCAAGTTGCACCGGCCCCACCAATTGTGCCAGCCTCCCGATTTGTGCAAAACTATCAGAGGCAAGGATTCCAAATCCTATTTATAAAAGGTCAGACAAGCCTCCTCAATTCTCTTTACGGTTTTTGTTGATAGTTTGTCACCATCTTATGCTTACCTCGCAACAAAGCCCTTGTTAGAACTAAGCGGGGGACTTAATGTTGACGGTGGTTTTTAAACAAGGGGTAAAATCGTAAAACCCCATGACCTAGTGTTACCCGCAACACATTAACTAAGAGCATTTAACTCAGGTGTAAATAATTAATAGGGGTATTTTTTCAAAATACCAGATTAGGGTTTTTCAACACAGAACCCTAATTCCAAAACCAAGCCGCACCCTGCGCACCATGGCAACAATGCCAAACCAAGCCGCACCCTGCGCACCATGGCAACAATGCCAAACCAAGCCGCATATCGCGCACCATGGCAACAATGCCAAACCAAGCCACATCTCGCGCACCATGGCAACAATGCCAAACCAAGCCGCACCTCGCGCACCATGGCAACAATGCCAAACCAAGCCGCATCTGCGCACCATGGCAACAATGCCAAACCAAGCCTCATATTTGCGCACCATGGCAACAATGCCAAACCAAGCCGCATATCTGCGCACCATGGCAACAATGCCAAACCAAGCCGCATCTGCGCACCGTGGCAACAATGCCAAACCAAGCCGCACCACTGCGCACCGTGGCAACAATGCCAAATTTCCAAGCCGCTATACCTTTGGCCCACGCCAAATATAGCGCCCTAGGCTTGCAAGACTTGCAACTAGGTCAACATGGCCGCACGTGCCATTGGCACATACCAACACGTGTCGCAAGCCATATTTCCAAGCCGTTATACCTTTGGCCCACGCCAAATATAGCGCCCTAGGCTTGCAAGACTTGCAACTAGGTCAACATGGCCGCACGTTCCATTGGCACATGCCAACACGTGTCGCAAGCCATATTTCCAAGCCGCTATGTCTTTGGCCCCACGCCAAATATAGCGCCCTAGGCTTGCAAGACTTGTAACTAGGTCAACATGGCCGCACGTGCCATTGGCACATGCCAACACGTGTCGCAAGCCATATTTCCAAGCCGCTATGCCTTTGGCCCCACACCAAATATAGCGCCCTAGGCTTGCAAGACTTGCAACTAGGTCAACATGGCCGCACGTGCCATTGGCACATGCCAACACGTGTCGCAAGCCATATTTCCAAGCCGCTATACCTTTGGCCCACGGCAAATATAGCGCCTTAGGCTTGCAAGACTTGCAACTAGGTCAACATGGCCGCACGTGCCATTGGCACATGCCAACACGTGTCGCAAGCCATATTTCCAAGCCGCTATGCCTTTGGCCCCACGCCAAATATAGCGCCCTAGTCTTGCAAGACTTGCAACTAGGTCAACATGCACTAGTACAAATATGGGCTTTGGTGACAGTTCAGAATCTGAAACAGTGACAGTTCACGAGTGAACTGTCACTAAAGAATAGGCTCTCGGATATATGTAACAGTTTTTTATCAAAACTCACACCAATAATGGGGAAAATCGTGACAGTTTTACAACTGTTACTGAACATACATACGACGACAGTTTTTTGTAAAAAACGTTAATGTACATTGATGTATATTAACAGTTTATAAACTGTTACTATTCTCAAGGTATCGTAGCTGTTCTAAAGAAAACCTGTTATTGAAGTGTAATCTTATAGGCAACAGTTGTTTTAATTACCGTCACTTCCATTTAAGTGACAGTTCTGATTGAAAACTGAGAACTATTTTAATAATCTCCATAAAAGCATTCACAAGCGCACGATCGTGTCAGTTCTCGTTCCTACCTACTAGTTTTTTTTTTTTTTTTTGTAAAGTTAAACTCAATTTCTCAAAATCATCACCCGTCTCTCTCTCTTCCTATTAAATAAAAACCCGAGTATCTTCCGATAATTCTTATGCTTGTTCAAGCATATCTCATTCCTCTCTTCTCATATTTTTTTTTGTTAGCTAAATATGGGTTCTCACTTATTACTTCAATCTAGGGTTTCATCTCTTACTTCAATCTTTATCTCTAAATCGCTATCTCGCTTGCTCAGAAATTTATTCCATTTTCTTCATTCATACAGGAATTCGAATTTTAAATCTCTTATTCTCATCTTCACCAGAAAATCAGAAGAATCTGTCGATTTCTTCTCTCAGAGAAATTATGGTCAGCGATCGCGAAGATTGGGCTCTTGATGGTAGTCAGCGAGCATGAAGATTCCAAAATTTGAGATCTCTTACAAGGTATAAGTTTTCAGTTTTTTTTTTTTTTTTTTTTTTTTTTTTTTTTTTTTTTTTTTTGTTGTTGTGAAATCTAAGTTTATGATATGTTGAATCTTTTTGTTTAATTGAAATACTACGAATAACATCAAATTAAGCGAACCTATGAATTCAATTTAAGATTCTTAATCCCTAGAATGGATTTTCCATTAGCATATTCAAGTTTTATTCTTAATCAGTAGATTATACATATAAATTTATCAAACCCCACACAATAATAACAAAATCTAAACCCTAATTAACAATTTCCAAAAGACCCCTCACTCAATTGAAAAATCAGAAATTGGTAATGAGAAGATTAAGAAGAAGAAGAAGAAGAAAGTACCAATATGAAATAGAGTTATTATTCTCTCATAGTAATAAGAATTAGAAATTATGCTTTAAGATTTAGAAAACGAAGAAGAAGCTTGAATCCCAAATTTGAAGCAGCAACTGACACAATCATGGGTTTGTTTAGTGTCTGTGATGGGAAAGGTGCTGAATATATTCAGAAGAAAAAGAAGGTACCTATAAGAAACAGAGCTCTTCTTCTCTCACAGTAAGAAGAATCACAAATTAGGCTTTGGGATTTAGAGAATGAAGAAGAAGATTGAATCTAAATTTTGGTGTAGCAACTGGGCAGAATCATGGGTTTTTTGTTAGTGTCTGTAATGGGAAAGGTGTCGAATTTTTTTATTCACAACAAGTTAATTTTTTTAATATGGTAGGATTTCAAGCTTGTCATTCATCATTCATGATTTGTAGGACCTTTGTATTTGATGCCTCAAGGGAGTTTTGTATAAAAAAATTTGCTGGTTCAAACTTCAAATATTTAGAGTTTTGGTATGATTTGGTTATTGATTAGTGAAATTGGTAGACTAGGTACACTAGAGTGTGTGTAGTTAAAAAAATTAGTGGTTTTTATAGTTATGTACCAGGTTCAGTTATAGCTGGTGACTTAATTTCTAATGTTCCTATGGTTATGGAGTTTGTTTTTCAAGTTCTTCCCCATGTTTTTTAATTATTGGCTGATAATTGGAAACTACTTTATTCAAAAGGTCTAACTTACTAAATCTTTTGAGGTTTTCCTTTCCTTTTATTTTTAGTTTTCCTAAAATGTTCTCTGTTCACCCTTTTGGTATCTCTAATGCCTTTCTTAAGTAAACTAGGCAATCAGTTTCGTATTGGAATTGTACATTCTTAATAGGCAGCTTTATTGATTATAGTGTTCGGAATCACTCATGCAGGTTTTTCAGCATGGAAGTGCTGAGCACAGAAAGGAACTTGCAAATCAACTTGTTGGCCACATTTTGCCTTCAAGAGTTCAGATGTATGGATGTCCTGTAATCAAAAAGGTACTTACAAAAATATTTCCATTGCGGAAAGTTTTATGTATATTAGTCGTTTTAACCTTATGAATTTCTTATGAAGGCTATGTCTGATCATATGAATACCTGAATACAACTGTTTTTGACATTATTATTCCCACCGATATAATTTTGGCTCTTCCTCTTCTTCTTTTTCAACTCCTAAACGACCTCAAGTAAATCCTTTTCATATTCTTGAATAAGGACTTTGCCATTTGAGTTCTTGTTTTTGGGTGAATTGCTACCGTATTGCAGTTTTCAACTTGCTCAAGAGAAGAGATACAGTGGGTACTAATAAGATTTGCTTATTTCTATAAAATTCTCAATCAATGTTTCAATCATATATCATTTATTTATTTTATTGTAGCGTTTATTTTTATTTTCTTTTTGGTGATTTGGTTGTAGATTGAAAGTAAAGGGAAAACACAAGAAAAAATCAAGTATTTATTGTTTGCTAAAATTGGGGGAATACATCTGTGTCATTGAGATCTATTAAATGAGTTTTTTCTTTCCCAGGGTTGATCCATAAATGGAAGTATTGAATGGGGCTTCAAAAGGTTCTGTCGAGAATAAGCCATTCATTCGGCCTCTCCTTGAGTTTAAATAGTAGTTGGCCTTTTTTTTTTCTTTTTTTTTTTCCGTTGTTGTTGTTATATTATTTAGCCGATCTTGAGATAGTTTGAGGTTGTTTATTGTGTCTCTCAGGATTCATATGCCTCGATATATTTTCTGCACCAATCTTGCTAAAAATGAATTTCTTCCCGATGTATATTGCATTTGTTGTAGGTTATGGTGATTCTCTCCGCTGAAGTTGGTTGGGCTGCACCAATTTTGGTAATCAAGTGATTTAATTTCAAAGAGGTTCGTAATATCTTGTTAAATTTAATAATAATTGTTCGTTTTGAAGTTTTTTTTTTCCCGGTGTGTGGTAGCAATCGTATGTGAATTTTGTCTCTAATATGGTTATATGCATTTGAAGGTGGTTTTTTATTTTGTTTGAATGATTTTTATTGTCATTTTATTCATTGGATTTAGATTTAGACTCCGTTATTTTTCTCAATGCCATGTAGATCTTTTGAAGAACATATATTATTTTATTTGTATTCCAAAATCTCAGTTAATCTTATTGGAAGAGTTATTAATTGTGGAAGAAGTCTGCAGATGGGGAGTGACTATATCTTATCATTCTCGGATTGGGGTATTGATTTTAAGGTGTGACTTAGGTACAAGTGATCTCCACTCATGTTTCGTTTACTTGAAATTTGGTTTTGTAAAAATAGGCTTGATTTTTGAGGAATACATTCCTGAGTCCATGTAGTATTTTTTTTACAGTATCCGTAAACTTATTCTAGCTTTGATTTCATCATTGGTTGGGAAAACTATGAACATGTAAGAATTCGAACTGCTATCGGTAAAAAGATGTTAAAGCCAATAACTCATCACTTTCCTATTCTTTGATAAGTAATTTCACCATCTTCCATACAGCTTGTGATAATGTTGTTTTTTGATACGACCTAACTTAGCACGTCTTATATGAATGCCATCCTTAAATATACTGATAATGATAGCTGAGTTGTTGCATAGGGTAAAATTAAGAACCCAACTTCATTAGCTTTTAAATACTTATTTGAAAATCCATGCATTTGTTTCTCTTGGTGATGGTATTACAGATTTGTGAGAATATGGAATTGTAAATATTGGCATGAGGATTTCTCCAATCTCTCTTTAAGGGAATTCAGAAATGAAGTTAGGTTATCTCTTAACTTACTTTAATTCCCCTAATTTATTCCTCTTCATCTCCATATTGTTCCAACGTTTTTAACTTTAAAAAAACAGATTTAGAAATGGTTACAAGAAGGAACTTTTCAGGATTTAAAGGAACTTTTCAGGAACTTTGGTTTGTTGGTACAAACCCAAATTTAGGTAGCCGGCATATTACCTTACTGAAAAGAGAAATTCAACAGTTCAAGCGGTGTATGATTAGATTGAGTAAGTGAAAAATTCACTCGAGGTTTGTGATATTTTCAATTTTTGTTATTATATTATTTTACTTTTTCGTCAACCTGAAAATCATCAGGCAATATGAATATAAGCCTAGTTGTAATCATTGAACCAATGAGATCTCCGTTGTTCAATGGAAAATGGATTCAGGCAGATCAAAAAACTGCAAAACTGGAACATGCATTGTCAATATGAAACCTTAAACTACAATATCAGAATCATAACTTGCCTTTTCAAGGTTTTGATCTATGAGCTTACTGCTATTAGTTCCACCAAGAATATGCATCTCTGTAATTGTAATATTGTGAAGGAAATATGGTTTTTGCTTATGTTCTGGGAAATTTTGAAAGCACTTACAAGATTTATTGGGTATAAGTTACAATATCAGAATCATAACTTTCCTTTTCAAGGTTTTGATCTATGAGCTTATTGCTATTAGTTCCACCAAGAATATGCGTCTCTGTAATTGTAATATTTTGAAGGAAATATGGGTTTTGCTTATGTTCTGGGAAATTTTGAAAGCACTTACAAGATTTATTGGGTATTAGTAATTTTTAGTTTTTTTATTCTATAGTTTACTGCTAATTGTTCTTGCTAGTACTTGTTGATGATATTTATTCTTTTACATTTCTGCTTGGTGGTTCTGGTCAATTTGTTCTTCTTCCGATCTTAGGCTACTTTTTGTCCACAAGATTTGTGTTCTTTTTTCTTGTGTTGCTTTAGATTACGTAATGGTAAATATTTTGTATTCCTTTTGCAGAGGAAGTTCAAGTAGCATGAAGAAGAGACCATGGAAGTATAAAGAAAATGGGTAAACCACAGAATGGATAAATCACGTTCAGGCGTTGGTGACATAACATTATGCATGTGTTTGCCCAGATTTGGAAAATGAAACATGAACAAAGTAAATGTTAATAAACTTTTCAAAGTATGGAAATTGTTTCCAGTTAACTTGTATTAAACTTATTTGATTGAATCAATTTAAACAATAAAAGATCTTTTTATAATTATTGTCATTCTGATGTTAGTTATCTCACTCGGCGTATCGAGAAACAATTGTAATGTGAACTCATAATATGCAGTGACTGTTTTATTTAGGAAATTTCACCTACCATGACAGTTTCATGAAGAAAATGTTACCTTAGTATAGTTTCGATGACAGTTCTATTCAAAAAAAAGTTATGGTAACTTGTCAACAATGACAGTTTTGAGAAGAAAATGTTACCATAGTACAAAAATAGAGATTTTGATGACAGTTCTCTTAAAAAAATGACACCGTAAGTTGTTAACAATTACAGTTTTATGAAGAAACTGTTACCTTACAGTCACCATTTCATAACAGTTTCTTATATACCTTTCGTAACAGAGCCTTTGGTGACAGTCCAATTTTTTTTGAAAACTGTCATATAAGTATTTTGGTGACAGTTTTGAACTGTCATCTAAGGCCATTTTTTTACTAGTGATGGCCGTACGTGCCATTGGCACATGCCAACACGTGTCGCAAGCTATATTTCTTAACCGCTATGCCTTTGGCCCACGCCAAATATAGCGCCCTAGGCTTGCAAGACTTGCAACTAGGTCTACATGGCCGCACGTGCCATTGGCACATGCCAACACGTGTCGCAAGCCATATTTCCAAGCCGCTATGCCTTTGGCCCACGCCAAATATAGCGCCCTAGGCTTGCAAGACTTGCAACTAGGTCAACATGGCTGCACGTGCCATTGGCACATGCCAACACGTGTCGCAAGCCATATTTCCAAGCCGCTATGCCTTTGGCCCACGCCAAATATAGCGCCCTAGGCTCGCAAGACTTGCAACTAGGTCAACATTCCGCACATGCCATTGGCATATGCCAAACACACACGCTGGTAGCCTAACTTGCAAACCGTGCGACCTACCACCAAGGCATTCCGCATATGCCATTGGCACATGCCAAACACATACGCTGGTAGCCTGACTTGCAAACCGTGCGACCTACCACCAAGGCATTCCGCACATGCCATTGGCACATGCCAAATACACACGCTGGTAGCCTAACTTGCAAACCGTGCAACCTACCACCAAGGCATTCCGCACATGCCATTGGCACATGCCACACGCGCCACTAGCAGCGCCACTTTCACTCAAGATGCAACCAACACTCGAGACATCAACACAAACTGGGGGATGCTTCTTTAGGGTTTTGGTTTGGCGGTCACAAAGATGCGGCGTACACTACGCTCACATTAAGAAAGCGTGAAAAGGAATAAAGCGGTCAAATAAAAGAGGAAATAATGGTGAAAAACGTTTTCACCCATTAAACCATGCGGTTACCACCTCCTCCCATTATTTCACCCTTTACTCTCTTCCTTCATGAGGCCGTGGTACGTTTCAATCTCGATTTGTATAAATAGGTCTTACCTATTTCCACCGGACAACAAGTCTCGGTCGGGAGAAAAATACTACACTCTCGAAAGGCAACTTTGCAAGCTCTCCCAAAAGCTTTCATCTCTTGCAAGCTTCCTAAGCTTTCACTTTCTGATACAAGTCGAGATACTACTCTCCTCAACACCTTTCTTTGCTTCCCTCCCCAAATCAACCCTTCTCCTCCACTTTGTGACCGAAGAAAGTCTGGAACGGCCATTTCTTGGTTTAGGCTGGACTTGTACAGATTGATCTCTCGAATCTATAAAGTGCTCACGTGCAACACATTTGTTTAGGGTTTGAACCAGTTTCTCACTCACCTACCGAAATCAGCAGAAACGATTTTTACTCATAAACACCAGCTTGTAGCTCGGTTACCAACTAAAAGTGTAAATTCTTAAGTTAATAAATACTCCCTCTGTTTTTGGAAAAGTGAAAGTATCTCTTTCCCAGAAACGGAGGGAGTATGATATAATAAATACAAAATTGATTGGATATAAGTTTAAGGGTAACTTTTGTCATTTATTAAAAAAAAGTAGGGATAAAAAAGATAAATCAAGCATTAAATGTGTACGGGACCAAAGCTTATGCTTTTGTAATTTTTAAAAGCTCCTCCTCCCCAGCTTTTAAAAGTTGAGGAATTTGGAAGGTGCTTTGGGTAAAAAGCGCTTTAATTGTTGATTACCAAACACTTATCTCAAAAATTATTGACATATATAGGTTTGAAAGTGCTTTTGGAAAAATAAAAACATTACCAAACCCACCCTTAGTTTCCCGCCTTGTGTGCTAACATATTCTCCCAAAAGGAATAAACACATTCATGCAAAAAATTGAGTGAAAAAAATCACCGACAAATATGTCGTAAACATGATACCTTTTGGTAATCTAATAGACTTATACAGAGTAGAAATTGACGTTTAGTCCCAAAGTTAGTGGGCTTTGAACGCTTTAGTCCACTCATCTGAAGCCTGGTACTAGTTAGTCCAAATATTCACCGTCCCCGACAGTTTGATCCAAACATTGGACGAGTTACTCCAAATTCTACCGATTCATAAAATATAAGCTTTTTCGTAATACCCCTAATAACCTTTTAAGCTGTTTCATATATAAAATTCTATTTTGGAAAATTTTTCATTTTTAGATTTGAGAATTTCAGGATAGAGAAACAGAGGGGGAGACATCGTGTTTTGAAACTAAAGAAGACGACTATTTTTTCCCAGGTTAGTGGTTGATCTTTGGTTACCGTTTATTGATTTAGTATATTTAATCGACTTTTTTTTTTTATGTTTGTTTATCTTTTGATCTTTTGGTTACTGTTTTCAATTTGATTTTTTTTGATTGGTTCTTATTTTCCATTTTTATGATTAATTTGATTTTTCTTTCTATTTTTGATTAATTTGTTTTCTAGGCTTTAGATTTTGATAGATCTGTGATCTATTTTTGTTTATTTTTTATTTTAGGCTTAATTTTGAAGATTAGAGAAATGATTTTGGTAGATTTTTCTAGATCTAATTGTTTTTGTTTTGTGATATAAGACCTAATTGTTTCTGCCTTTTTGTGTTTTTCGGGTTCAATTTGAAGAACAATTAGTAGATTTCATATGATTTCAATCTTGTTTTGTGATTTAGAATCAATTAATCGAAGTTTATTTTGACTGGAAGATATTGAATTACATTTTGAACTGTGTAAACGAAAAACACTAAGAGAAATATGAACAATTTTCTATTTATTCTACTGTATTATAAAAGGAATATGAATAATTTTTACGTAGTGCTTAATTAGGCTAGATTGAATATTCGATCATGAATTGTTTAGGTAACGTATTTAGCTAGTTTGGATCATTTAATAGTCACTACATACATGAACCTAATTTTTTTACTATACAATTAAACTCCTTGAACAATTTATTGATAACTCTGTAGGCTAGGGGACGCTGATTATGCCGTTTGGAGCGGGAGTTCTTATACTTCTTTGTCATAGAGATAAGTTATTGTTATCATTTTTATAGTCTTTGTTCATTTGGGAAGCAATGCGTAATTGATGTGTACATCTTTGTTCTCAGGATTTTGTTAGATGTGTACATCTTTGTACACCATTGTCCCTTCTCATTGATACATAACAAGTTTTATAGGTATAAATGTTGGATTTTCAGGATTTTTGTAAATATGTACATAGTTGTACACTATTGTCCTATCTCGTGAATATATGTGCCGTATTTTACGCGTATGGATGTTGGATCCTCATGCTTTTTTTGTATATGTGTTGTGTACATAGTCTTACACAAGTGTAATAAATATGCATTTGGTTTTCAATCCCACCCAATACCAATCACTTCTGCACATGCATTTCAGTGTTAAAAATGAACTTTCGGTCCACATTTTATCATAATAAGTTAGAGTTAATTGGACAAAAATATAAATTTCGGTATGAAATGTCTAAATGGGAGGGTTCAGTTCTTGTTAAAAGGAACTAATATTGTAGTCCACTTTTTTCTTAGTTCAGCTGAACCACTGTAGCTTGTCGTCTTTATACATCTGATAGCTCATTTATGAGAATTGTTGAAATTCGTACTGTCATTTCCATGATGTTGACTATTGTGAGTCCAAATTAGTATAATAAAATTGGGACCAGGTAGCTCTTACTGTCCCTCGATCATTTTTGGTGAGGTGATTACATGTACATGTATAGTTGCTTCTGCCAGCACAATAGTTCTTGGTATTCCATCTGCTGAGTGGCTGTTATATTTCTACTTCAGGTACTCTCCAAAATTTCAAGGTAAAGATAGCGTACTGGTGTTAGGAAAATTTGATGGCAGCTGGAATCATTGACCCTGCTAAAGTAAATATAGTGTACTGGTGTTTAGGGGGTTTATCATGCCTGAATTTTGACAAGCTGAAACCATATACCAGTTGGATTTTTCTCTAGCATGTTCTGATTCTCATATCTAATTTTACTATCAGGTTATGAGATGCCTAGTTAATGAAGGTATTATAAGTGGATTTTGAAACCAACTTTCATGACTTGAAGAAATTAAAGGAGTCTGTGGGAATCAGGTGCGGACTATTTTTGAAGCAAAATGATCTAAGTTAGTACTATCATGTTATCTTGATTACCTTGTGATGTGATACTTTAAACACTTTCCTTTCTAGTTTGTGCACATTTTGTTATTGAATTGTTAACGTGTACAAAGTTGTACACATATTGGTCGTTAATGTGTACATAGTTGTACACCTTTTGATGTTTAATATTCACATAGTTAGTACACTTGTTGACTGTTAATCTGATTACTTTAGCAAAGGAATGATGGATGAATATCCGATTAAGTGCTAATCATGTTCAAATCATGATTACATTTTGATGTTTAATGTTCAAATCATGGTTATGCTAATCTGATTACTTTAGCAAAGGAATGATGGATGAATATCCGATTAAGTGCTTCAAATGAACAAGCTGAACTTGTGTGAGAGCCTTATTGTTATTTTGATAGAGATAGCATTTAGATTCTTCTTTTTTTGATAAATTAGATGTGTACATATTGGTACACCAATGATATAAGTGTACATTATTGTACACATGTGACAGAAATTACATGTGTGCGTAATATTCCACTCTAGGACTCTTAATTAAATTTTGGTGAACAATGTTTTTTCATTTCTTGGATGTCGAATCAATGATGCTATGATTCATTGACCGTTGGTTACGACAGAAATTATACGTGTACATATTAGTACACTTATATTGTAAGTGTACATTGTTGTACACATGTGACACAAATTACATATGTACATAACAGCGCACCCTTTATAGATCCAATTCGGAGTGTGAATAATGTTGTGCTTTCTTTCGTTCTGGCCTACTATTGGTCATGCAGATTTATGGGGTGAAAACATCAGTAAAGATTTTTCTGCCCTGTGAAGGAACTCATATAGACGTAATGTAAATAAGTTGCTGGATATTTTGTGGAAGATGCTGCTGAGGGTAAAACGTCGAATGATTTTACAAGGTAAAAATATGTAACCAAGTTGTTTGACAACATTCCGTACTAGTAATTTTATCTAAGGAAAATTTTAAATAATTGATTATTTCAACTATACTCGCAGTTGTTTGTGAAGTTCATGAAACATATTTACCTTGTAATTATAACTTTGAAAAAAACCAATGATATATCCTTGTAACATCGATCATCCTACGACCTAATACACATTACCCTTGTAATTATGCATTTCTTTCTCCAAATATTCAAGCTTGATGAGTAGAATAATTTGGATTGCAGCTATTTGAGTAGTTGGTTTTTATCAACATACCACCCTTGTAATGTACCCCTCATATTGTGCTTTATTATCAACATGTCCTTTCTTCTTCCGTTTCATTGTAGGCATGCGTTATCATTGCTATAAGATAATATTAACTGACAGGCTCAGGGCTTTTGTTTTGGTTGGCCTGTCTTTTGCAACATTTTTTTTTAGCCTCTGAAGAGACTATATGTAAACAAAACTTACATTTATTTCACAAGTTTAGGTATAACATACGGATTCAACATTGGATGACTTCACTAATTTATTAGAGAAGCATCAGCGATGCTTCTCTAATTTAACTTTCATGATTTTTTAGTTAATGTGTACGTAGTTGTACACCTGTTGATTATTAATGTGCCCATAAATGTACACATGTTGATTCATTAATGTGTACTTAGTTGTACACATGTGATTGCTAATGTGCGCATAAACGTACACATGTTGATTGTTAGTTAATGTGCACATTATGTTCTCCGGCTCTGCAACCTTGATGAAAACATTCTCACCTGTTACAGTGCCTCTCCTGTTCGGCACAGTCCTATTCTTAGGAAGAGGAGTGCATCTCCTTGCAAGACTCTTCTTCTAGGGTGAAAACCCTGGTAGATGCAGCCATGAAAGTCCTAGAAAAATGAGCCCACATTTTTGTTTATTTATCTTTGAGATCTAGAATTAGTAATTAAGCATGTTAGGCTTAACTTATATTGCACGATTGATGTAGGGTTTACATAATGGACAAGTCGCGCCCTTTGAGTAGGCGTGTTGTTTAAAAGGCGGTGGATATTTGCATGTTCTCTTTAAAGTACTGAGTGGGTGTATTGGTAGACTTTGTTCGTTTTGAAGGTTGATTATTGCTTTTTTAAACTTATCATAGATGCACTTAATGCAACAGTTAAGTAGTCTGCGATCCCATTTTCAGTTTCTCAAATATTTAAGTTGTCGGACTTGATGAATGAGTTAAGTAGTCTGTGAACCTTTTTTTTTTTTCAGTTTGTCAGATATTTAAGTTGCCGGACTTGATGAAATGCATGTGGTTTGAATGTTTAATGGTTTGTGGCATGATCTTTTGCTTCACATAATTTCCTACGCGCATTGGTTTTTCTCTATTTCTTTTCTCATATTGTTTTTAACCATGCATCTTTTGGATAGCGGGAGTTCTGACCGTGGTGCATCTTTTATACATGTTTTGCAGGTATACATATTGGTGCAATGTTGCAATCTTATGAAAAAGAAGGTTAGGGTGTGGTTATGAATTATTGATTTTAGGAATGTTTTGCGGGGGTATACATATTGATGCACTAGTGTATTTTTCCATAAAAAAGTAAATTTGTGTGTGGTTATGTATTTTTAGGGATTCATAAGCTCAAAAAAGTAAATTTGTGCGTGGTTCTGTGTTTTCTTATGTGGTGTATGTGGTGTACAAACTGGTGCTCCTTGTACTGTCTTTGGATTTTCTAGATTTTTGTAGATGTGTACATGTTTGTACACCAATGTAAACTAAGATTCTTTAAAAAATGAGAATTATATAGTCATATGGGTACTGTATTTGTAGCTCTCGGAAAGAGATTTCCGAATATATAAATTTTACGAATTTGGACAAACAGTTCGAAAGATAAACTGTTTTTAGTTTTTTTTTATATCATTTTAAAATTGCCGACATCATCATGAGTTATTTTGGACTAAGCTGTAAATTTTTGGACTAAATTTTAAATCATAAAGGTTATATGTGTACTTTCCATATTTCAAATAACTTTTGGACCAAATTGTACCTAGTTAACTCAGGATGGACTAATCTGTATTTTTTGACGCGTTTTTGGACTAAACCGTATTTTCCCCTTATACAGATAATACTGAAACCAAAACCTTCGTTACTTATGCTAGTTTAGTGTTTTCCTCAAAGCTCAAACTTTAGCAACATACATCCTCCACCTCAAATATAATTTGATCCTCGCCTCCACTTGCCACTTCTATACCAGTGGTAGACCCAACAATATCAGGATCCAAAAGCGGTACCTAGCCAAAATTTTAAGTGGGAATTATATAATTGACCCTTGTTTTGATGGGCTACACAAATACCCTTATCATGCAATAAAAATACCCCTCTCCATCTATAAGCCCATCTAGGGTCCATTAACATTAATTTTGTTTCCATATTAACCCTTACTATTTTTATTTTGTTTCCATATCAATCCTTCCTCTTTTAATACGGTTTTAAAGAAAAAAAATTCTTTATTTTCAAATCCAAACTTTTTCCACCTTCTCTTACTAGAACACCACCTCCATCACTACCGAAGCTTCTACAACTACCACCACCAGCTCCGTCGCCGCCATCGTCACCACCACCTCCTCCACTATTAGATGCAGACCTATCACTATAATTGGTTTCGATTTATCTCTGATAGATTCTATTTCTTTTAATTTTAGATCTCAAAATCAAATCTGCCACCATCATCTTCATTGCAGCCACCATCTGTATCTCCGACGCTATTAATTACCACCACCACCATCAACATCTCTATCTCCACGTTTTGTTTATTTTTTTCCCAGTGAGATTCAAGAAAGAGGTTTGAGTGAGATCATCAACAACAACTATCCATCACCGATTCACAACAATTCGTTTGAACCAATAAACTTCAGATTTAAATTTCTATATGATTTTGTTTTGATAATGATTTTGCTTGTTACTGGAATTGATTACTAGGGTTATACTTGAATTTTCTGATTGCAGTTACAAATCAAAGAAATTGATGTTACCGTTGGTATTGTAGGTGAGCTGAATTTGAGGTTATGGTGTTGGAGGTTGAGCTGTGAACTCATGGTGGGTGATGGATATGATGTTACCATGGTTTTGAAGTTGTTCTGAGTTTGACTAAAGGAGTTGGTGGTTTTGGAAGAAGGAGGTATTATTGTTGATGTATAAAAGAGAAGGGAGTGGTGTTTGCTTGGTGTTGGTTGATTTTCAGATGAGTTGAGCTTGGAGGTTGTTGGTTATTGTTGTTGTGATACATGAAAATGCTGTCAATACTGTTCCAGATCCATTTTACAGGTATGATTCTTCAGTATTAACTTCCATGGTGGAAAGATCTCCGGACTTTAGTTTTTAGGGGATCAATTACTGTTGTTGATGCCATAAACGGGATCAACTATTGTTGTTGATGCCATTTTTTATGGATCAACTACTGTTGTTGATTCCATTATGGGATCAACTCTTGTTGTTGACAACATTTTTTATGGAATCAACTACTAACTCCTATTGTTGACAACATTTTCTTTTTGGAATTGTATAGTCATGTTTGTAGTTAAATTATGTTTGTTAAAAAAAATTAGCGTGATTTCTTGTTGGTTTTTGTTTGTGTATTGTTGTTTGATTGATTGTACTGGTTGTGTCTTTGGATTTTTCTAATGTTGAACTTGTGGTTCAATGGTAGCATGACTGAATCGACGTCAGATGATGCGTGTTCGACTCACGCCAAGTTCACTCATTCCTATATATCATTTCGTTTTTTTTTGTATCATAGATGGTTGTTGCAGAAATTTTTGTTACTCTTGTGTTTCTTAAGGATATGTCAGTTTGCAGGTTTAGGGAGTCAAATATTTGTGTATCAACAATAGAAATTGACCTTAGTTTAGGGAGTCAACAACCAATGTTTGTGTATCAACAATGGAAAAATGGAATCAACAACAAATATTTGTGTATGAACAATAGAAATTGACCTTAGTTTTAGGGAGTCAACAACCAATGTTTGTGTATCAACAATGGAAAAATGGAATCAACAACCAAATTTGACAAATATTTTTGAACTTTTGATTTTTTGGATCAACTTCAGTTGTTGACACCTAATATTAATGGCGGCGGCGGCAACAACAGTGGTGGTGGTGTGTGACGGTGGTGGAATATTATTGGTGGTTGTATTTAGTAAGTGGTGGTGGTGGCGGAGTGGTGGTGGCGGAGTGGCGGCGGTGGTGGTGGAGTGGTGGTGGTGGTGGAGTGGTGGTGGCGGCAGTACTGTTGGTGGTGGTGAAATGGTGTTGCTGGTGGATGTGAAATAATAGGAAAATTTATTTTTTAATGGATAAGATTTTTAAATGAAAAATAATACTGTAAGTGAGGTTATTAAGGTAATCTGTTTTTAAGGGATAAGGTATTTAAATGATAGGGGTATTTATACTGTTGTATAAGGGTATATTTATTGGGTGTCAAAACTAAGGGTATTTAATAAATTTACCCAAATTTTAATGGGGCATTCAACTCCCATTAATCCATAGAGTAAAGTAAGAAATCTGTCGATTCTTATCCATAGAGTAAGAATCCACGTGACATGTTAAACATAATCCTCAACAACATTTCCATCAAATGGGAACCCATTTAAATGTATGCATTCAAGAACTACATCACCTGGAACAGGGCACCGTAACTATCTTGAATATTTTCGTATATCCTGTAAGGGCAACAACTAATGACCAAAAGACGCATCTGATATGTCACGTGGCTTTCTTATTTGCGAGAAAACATGTTGTTGCTGCAATTTGTCTTACAAAATTTAATATTCATTGAAAGTACAAATGCAGGAGGGATTGATGACTGGAAATTTTGAAATCTTTAGCAAGCGCTGCGAATGCATATAGATTATGGCACCGAAAAATATGGAGATCCCAAGTACACTTCATACAAAGCGAGAGTTAACCGACACTTAATTGGTTGCGGTTGGGCTAGACAAATAATAAGGGGAAACAAAATACCAGTAAAACTATATAGACTGGAAAGCATTTTCAGAATAACTTCCTAAGACAGATTATTTGGTATAGAATTGATCATGTTTTGGTTCTGCATCTTGAACTGGTTTCTCTTGGGATAACTAAGAATCTTGAGATAGTTAATTGAGTGTTCATTCTGTCTACCATTTCACTTTCCATTGGAGAGGCAGAGGATGAAGTTGGGGGATTGTTCATGATGTAAAGATTAGAAGGTGAGATAAAAAATTTCTTTTTCTTGAAGAGATTTGAATTTTCTTTACAAAGGCCAGTCATTAACTCATACATAAAAAGCCCAAAGAGCCATCAATTTATTTTGAGACCAGAATTAACTTTGGCAGATATGGTGGTTGGGATATTAATTTTTGGAAAAGGTGCTTCACTATTGATCATGATAGCAAAAGGGATGAAGTAAAGAAAATGGGTAGAACTGGGGAGAGAGAGAGAGAGCGAGAGCTAAAGGAGTAGCGAGAGTTAAAGAGAGAGAGACAAGGTTCTATTCTAATGCAGCAGTCGATTTAAAAGAAAGCGCGCCGAATAGCGGGGGAGAATCGAGCAACAAGGAGAATAAATGAAGAGATAAGGCGAAGGGAGAGGGTTGGTGCTAGAGATAGTGCTGGTGCCTTTAGTGAAACTTGAAAGCAAAGCCGAATGAGATAATTAGATAACAAGGAAAAGTTACGGGAAATCTTACTCGGAGAGAGGCACCAACGGTGTCGGAGGTAGAATGGAAACCCAGGCAGGAGAAGCTTAGAACATGATCAATCCCAGAGGATGATAAAGGTGTTTAAGAGATTCATAGCTGAATTTTTAGCTAAAATTTTTAAAGAAAGGTGTTTAGAAAAACTGAGATGTATGACGTCATGCTGATGGGTGTTCTTTCTTCTAACTAACATCTACAAACAGATAACTTTGCTGCGAATCGATATCGATTATGGCACCGCGAAATATGGAGATCCCAAGTAAGGTGGGCTTCCCTTCCAAAAAAATATGGTCGCGTGATTGGCCACATAAGGTGGGCTTCTTCTTATGGCAGTGCGTTTTGGATAGTCTACCAACCATGGATAATCTGCAGCGTAGGAATACTGCCACCATTACCGCTAGTGGTAACCGTATTCCAAACCTCTGTTGTTTGTGCAAGCTGACAGCGGAAACTAATCAACATCTCTTCTTGGAGTGTTGTTTATGGGTAAAAATCGTTTCTGCTGATTTCGGTAATTGCGGTAGGTGAGAGAGAAACTGGTTCAAACCCTAAACAAATGTGCTGCACGTGAGCACTTTGTAGATTCGAGAGATCAATCTGTACAAGTCCGGCCTAAACCAAGAAATGGCCGTTCCCGGACTTGCTTCGGTCACAAAGTGGAGGAGAAGGGTTGATTTGGGGAGGGAAGCAAAGAAAGGTGTTGAGACTAGAATAGTGCGGGAGTAGTATCTCGACTTGTATCGAGAAAGTGAAAGCTTAGGAAGCTTGCAAGAGATGAAAGCTTTTGGGAGAGCTTGCAAAGTTGCCTTTCTGAGAGTGTAGTATTTTTCTCCGACCGAGACTTGTTGTCCGGGTGGAAATAGGTAAGACCTATTTATACAAGTCGAGATTGAAACGTACTCGGCCTCATGAAGGAAGAGATTAAAGGGTGAAATAATGGGAGGAGGTGGTAACCGCATGGTGTTAATGGGTGAAAATGTTTTCTCCATTATTTCCTCTTTTATTTGACCGCTTTATTCCTTTTCACGCTTTCTTAATGTGAGCGTAGTGTACGCTGCTGTTTATGGGTAAAAATCGTTTCTGTCGATTTCAGTAAATTCGGTAGGTGAGTGATAAACTGATTCAAACCCTAAACAAATGTGCTGCACGTGAGCACTTTATAGATTCGAGAGATCAATCTGTACAAGTCCGGCGTAAACCAAGAAATGGCCGTTCCAGACTTGCTTCGGTCACAAAGTGGAGGAGAAGGGTTGATTTGGGGAGGGAAGCAAAGAAAGGTGTTGAGGAGAGTAGTATCTCGACTTGTATCAGAAAGTAGAAGCTTGGGAAGCTTGCAAGAGGTGGAAGCTTTTGGGAGAGCTTGCAAAGTTGCCTTTCTGAGAGTGTAGTATTTTTCTCCTGACCGAGACTTGTTGTCTGGTAGAAATAGGTAAGACCTATTTATACAAGTCGAGATTGAAACGTACCCTGGCCTCATGAAGGAAGAGAGTAAAGGGTGAAATAATGAGAGGAGGTGGTAACCGCATGGTTTAATGGGTGAAAACGTTTTTCACCATTATTTCCTCTTTTATTTGACCGCTTTATTCCTTTTCACGCTTTCTTAATGTGAGCGTAGTGTACGCTGCATGTTGTGACCGCTAAACAAAAACCCTAAAGAAGCATCCCCCAGTTTGTGTTGATGTCTCGAGTGTTGGTTGCATCTTGAGTGCAAGTGGCGCTGCTAGTGGCGCGTGTGGCATGTTCTAATGGCATGTGCGGAATGCCTTGGTGGTAGGTTGCACGGTTTGCAAATTAGGTTACCAGCGTGTGGATTTGGCATGTGCCAATGGCATGTGCGGAATGCCTTGGTGGTAGGTTGCACGGTTTGTAAATTAGGTTACCAGCGTGTGGATTTGGCATGTGCCAATGACATGTGCGGAATGCCTTGGTGGTAGGTTGCACGGTTTGCAAGTTTAGGCTACCAGCGTGTATGTTTGGCATGTGCCAATGGCATGTGCGGAATGCCTTGGTGGTAGGTTGCACGGTTTGCAAGTTAGGCTACCAGCGTGTATGTTTGGCATGTGCCAATGGCATGTGCGGCCATGTTGACCTAGTTGCAAGTCTTGCAAGCCTAGGGAGCTATATTTGGCATGGGCCAAAGGAATAGCGGCTTGGAAATATGGCTTGCAACACGTGCTGGCATGTGCCAATGGCACGTGCGGCCATGTTGACCTAGTTGCAAGTCTTGCAAGCCTAGGGCGCTATATTTGACGTGGGCCAAAGGCATAACGGCTTGGAAATATGGCTTGCGACACGTGCTGGCATGTGCCAATGGCACGTGCGGCCATGTTGACCTAGTTGCAAGTCTTGCAAGCCTAGGGCGCTATATTTGGCGTGGGCCAAAGGCATAGCGGCTTGGAAATATGGCTTGCGACACGTGTTGGCATGTGCCAATGGCACGTGCAGCCATGTTGACCTAGTTGCAAGTCTTGCAAACCTAGGGCGCTATATTTGGCGTGGCCAAAGGCATAGCGGCTTGGAAATATGTCTTGCGACACGTGTTGGCATGTGCCAATGGCACGTGCGGCCATGTTGACCTAGTTGCAAGTCTTGCAAGCCTAGGGCGCTATATTTGGCGTGGGCCAAAGGCATAACGGCTTGGAAATATGGCTTGCGACATGTGCTGGCATGTGCCAATGGCACGTGCGGCCATGTTGACCTAGTTGCAAGTCTTGCAAGCCTAGGGCGCTATATTTGGCGTGGGCCAAAGGCATTGCGGCTTGGAAATATGGCTTTGCGACACGTGTTGGCATGTGCAAATGGCACGTGCAGCCATGTTGACCTAGTTGCAAGTCTTGCAAACCTAGGGCGCTATATTTGGCGTGGGCCAAAGGCATAGCGGCTTGGAAATATGTCTTACGACACGTGTTGGCATGTGCCAATGGCACGTGCGGCCATGTTGACCTAGTTGCAAGTCTTGCAAGCCTTGGGCGCTATATTTGGCATGGGCCAAAGGCATAGCGGCTTGGAAATATGGCTTGCAACACGTGCTGGCATGTGCCAATGGCACGTGTGGCCATGTTGACCTAGTTGCAAGTCTTGCAAACCTATGGCGCTATATTTGGCGTGGGCCAAAGGCATAGCGGCTTGGAAATATGGCTTGCGACACGTGCTGGCATGTGCCAATGGCACATGCGGCCATGGTGCGCAGGGTGCGGCTTGGTTTGTCATTGTTGCCATGGTGCGCAGGGTGCGGCTTGGTTTGGCATTGTTGCCATGGTGCGCAGGGTGCGGCTTGGTTTGGCATTGTTGCCATGGTGCGCAGGGTGCGGCTTGGTTTGGCATTGTTGCCATAGTGCGCAGTATGCGGCTTGGTTTGGCATTGTTGCCATGGTGCGCAGGGTGCGGCTTGGTTTGGCATTGTTGCCATAGTGCACAATATGCGGCTTGGTTTGGCATTGTTGCCATGGTGTGCAGGGTGTGGCTTGGTTTGGCATTGTTGCCATAGTGCGCAGTATGCGGCTTGGTTTGGCATTATTGCCATAGTGCGCAGTATGCGGCTTGGTTTTGGAAATAGGGTTCTGTGTTGAAAACCCTAATCTGGTATTTTGAAAAATACCCCTATTAATTATTTACACCTGAGTTAAATGCTCTTAGTTAATGTGTTGCGGGTAACACTAGGTCATAGGGTTTTACGATTTTACCCCTTGTCTAAAAACCACCATCAACATTAAGTCCCCTGCTTAGATCGGAACAGGGGCTTTGTTACGAAGTAAGCATAAGATGGTGACAAACTATTAACAGCAAACCGTAAAGAAAATTGAAGGAGGCTTGTCTGACCTTTTATAAATAGGATTTGGAATCCTTGCCTCTGATAGTTTTGCACAAATCGGGAGGCTGGCACAATTGGTGGGCCCGGTGCAGCTTGGGGGACGTTGGGAAGTTGGCGTGAGTTGGGAAACTGAGTGGGCTAGCTGGTGGGACCGGCGCAAAGTGTAGAAGCCGTGCGTGCCTGCAGGTTGGCGCAATTGGTGGGGCCGATGCAGCTTGGGCGACGTTGGGAAGTTGGCATGAGTTGGGAAGCTGAGTGTCCTAGCTGGTGGGACCGGCGCAACGTGTAGAAGTCTTGCGTGCTTGCAGGCGTGACTTGGGCTGCCATTGGGAGGTCGGCGCAGTTGGTGGGGCCGGTGCAACTTGGAAGCCGTGCTTGCAGGCGTGACTTGTGCGGCCATTGGGAGGTCGGCGCAATTGGTGGGGCCGGTGCAACTTGGAAACCGTGCTTGCAGGCGTGACTTGGGCGGCATTGGGAAGTAGCACCCTTTGTGGGCCCGTTTCTTACACGCGTGATTTTGGTGAAAAAGGGAAATCCTTCCCTATTTCAAAGTCTTTCACGCCTATATATGTATATGTATATATATATATATATATAAAGTCTCTTTCTCCCCATCCTGCGCTTTATTCTTCCCTCTTTTCATACTAGCGGCAAAGAGAAACCAGCTTCCAGGTATGTCTTCGAGTACTCTTATCTCTCTCTTTTTTTTTATAGGTATAAACCTTAAGAGTAGGTGCTTCCACAATCCTTGCATATGATTCCTTGGCGTGCCTCTTGTAGAAAATATTGTACGTATGCAACCAAGGGAATACTGCATATATTGTTTGAACCCGTGGGAAATATTGCATATATGAATTTTCGGTCCTGAAAGAAATGTTTGAACCCTGAAAAAAATACTGCGTGTGTATTTCGAACCCGTAGAGAACCCTGTATGAATCCCGAAGAAGAATACTGTGTATATGCTTCATATGACTTCGAACCCGCAGGAAATATTATATATATGATTTTGCTTCTTGAAAGAAGTATCACGCGCGCAGTTTTGAACCAATAGAAAAATGCTCCATATATATTTTTGAACCCGAAGAAGGATACTGTAGACACACTTGTACCCGTATAGAATGCCGCGTATATAGTTTCGAACCCGAAGAAAAATACCGTGTATATAGTCTTGAACCCGAGTAAAATACCGTGTATATAGTCTTGAACCCGAATAAAATACTGTGTATATAGTCTTGAAACCGAATAAAATACGTCCTCCTTCCCCTTTCTTATTTTTTTGTTGTTGTTGGGTACGATTATGTGTCAGGGAGATAACTCCGCCTTTCTCCGTTTGTTTTGTGCAGATATCTTATTACCAAATTGTTATGAAGGAATTCAATAAGATGTTACCTGAACCACATTTCACTTCGTCGAAGGATGCTCATAATTCCAAACCGAACACAGATGATGAATTCTTCACTAGAGCCCTCGCCCCTCGCTCGGAAGAATCACCTGAGTTTCGTGCCAATTTTGCTAACCGGTGGCGGTCTTGAGGATGACAGGAAGACACGTTCGGTTCGCCCAGAGCACCATTCGGTTTGTCTTCATAAAGGGGTATATTCCTCTTCTAACATTGACTTCGTGGATGTGTCAAAGTCCATTGCGTTCTTTTTGACGGATGGGTTGATTTCATGGTGAGCGAGAAGCGTATAAATACCAACTTGACTCAAGCGCAGGTCATTGATCTTTGTCAAGACTTCAGTAAATCTCCAGATTAGGAAGGACATCCCGGGCTTGGTTGCTTTCATCTCCAGATGGTGTTGGGACACCCATACAATCATATGTAGATGGGGTGAGATAACTTTCTCCTTGGAGAGTGTGGCTCTCTTGCTGAATCTTCCAGAATCGGGAATCTTAGAATCCAATTATCTGAAAGTGAGGTGAAGATGCGGGATGACCTGGCCGCTAAGTTGGGGGATTTTGCTCGGAAAGACTCCATTGCGAAGTCGAAGGATTCTGCCCGGAAAGAGGATGAAAGGTGCCCTTACGGTTGGTGGATATCTCAATGGTTTCCGGAGGAGTTGGAGCCTGAACAGAAAAGCAGTGATCTTCATGTCGCAGCATTTTTGGCTCTCTGGTTGTCTAGAGACATTTTTGATGACGGTTCTGGCAAGAAAGGAATAAGACCGGAGTTGTTAGAGATTGCTGTGAAGTTGGCAAAGGGTGAAGTTCTTCCCATTGGCAAGCTGTTCCTTGGTTCCCTGTATGTGCATCTGGATCACCTAGTTGCGAACATGCAAGTTTCGAATGGTTTCATGAAAGTGGCTTCATATGTGCACGTTGCTTTTCTGCAAGTCTGGCTATGGGAGCACTTCGAGAAATATGCTCCGAAACCGCTGGCTTCGCTTCCCGTGAGTTGGGGGGCTCTCGAATTCTTCGATGGGTGAACAAAGCGTCCAAGAGTTGGCGTGAGCTTGGTTAGTTTTCTTGATAAGTTGCATGAAATCAATTTTCGTCCATGGGAGCCGGTCCATAAGTCAGTGACTCAAATTGACACCTTTGCTTCTGCTCCGCTCACGTCTTTGTCTTCTGATGACGATTTGAGTGTTGGTGAAAACCTGTTCATTCAGAGCTGCTCGCCCGGTTATATACCGTCTTTCTTCGTGGGGTCTTTCCAGATAGCTGCTTATAATATTGACCGTGCCGCTCGTCATATGGGTTTCGATCAAGGGGTGCCTCTTATTTACCGGCCGGTGATCCCTAAGGATTCATTGCGTGTCGCCCTTGACGCCAGTGCCCTTGAGCCGGGTATCCGTCTTCCCTTCTTTCAAATGGGAAGAGTAACTTCGACGACCTTCGGCTATAATGAGTTTTGGTGCGATGAGTTTATTATGATCCGAGATTTTGTGAATAACGTGGTGGAAAACGTTCGTTGCAAACCTTCCCCAGCAGTTTTGAAGAATTATCCAATGTTGAGGGATCCCAAGCGAAAGTTGCCTATCAATTCGGAAAGTCCCCAGGCCAAAGAACGGAGAACGAAGAATCGTGGTGGCGGGTTCCGGACGGTTTCACAAGATCCTCCCATGGCTCTTGTGTCTTTCAGTTCTTCCAATAACCAGGTATGTGTCGCCTCTTCATTGTCTTGTCTCAAAACACGTGAATTTCGGCTGAGAACATGTGTCTTGTTTCCTCCAGGGCTTCGGTAGTGTTAATGCCTTCGCTGCCCTTGCACGTTGCCAGGAGACGACAGTTTCTTCAAGGAATTCCGGTGGCACTACTCATAGCAGTGATGAGTCAAAGAAATAAGAAAGTTCAACAAGCGAGAGTGATTCCTCTGGAAGCACTGGTTCTTCTTCGGGAAGTGGTTCGGTGAGTTTCGCGCTTCTTTTCCTTATTCTTCTTCTTCTTCTGTTTCTTCTTTTGAAAAAATATCTAACTCAAGTTTGCAGGAGGAATTCGGTTCGGAGGACAATTCTGGGATGGAGTCACACGAAAACTTGCCTTTGGTGACCACCGCCGGTGACTTGGATATGGGAGTTATCCAATTGCCGGGCACAGACGTGGTTCAAACGGTGGATGATTCTATGATGGTTGTTGCCGTAGACATGGAAGAAGACCCTTTGCGAGTCGTGAGGCCACTTGCAGGCGCCATTTTTGATCCCCCGTACTTGGTTCCTTATCCAGGTCATGTGTCTGGTTGGCGGTTTTAGCGTGCCGGCTAAGCATGAGGTGTTGTACACCAGAATCTGGGAGAAGCACGGACATATGGCTACAACCAAGAAAGTTACTAGTCGATTTGCGCTGGTTAAGCGTGTGGAAGAGGCTTTATCTTCCATCGAGGATATTCGTGAGGTGACTGGTCACACCGTTTCTGAAGACGTTATTGCCGACTAGGAGCACCATCGCGACGTGTGCGTAGAAAAGGAGTTCAACACTTCGTGGTTTGTCGAAGGCCTTGCTGAGATCCAAAAGTTTAAAGATGCAGCAATCGAAAGCCTTTCCGCCGAGGAGATTGCCCGACAAGAGATGGAACTCGAAAAGCTTTCCAAGATGTTGACTATGAAGAGAGCGGCTCTTGAAGACGCAAAGTTGACTTTCTCCAAGAAGAGGACTTGTTGGACGATTTTCCTTGAACGTTTTCTGTTAAACTTTCATTTAGTTTTTTTTTTTTTTTTTTTTTTTTTTTTTTGAAAGACATATTGGATGTCTGGTTCAAAACTTGATCTTTGATAGACAGTTGGTAGCTTTTTAGGGTATTGGATCATTTCTGGGATGAAAGGGTTTTGATAATATGACTCTGATTATGTTTTGGGAAAAGAATATTACTTTTATGAAAGTGTGCGCTAGCAATAGGCACAAGACTCAGTAGTATGACGGTTTTACTAAGAACCTAAAAATAGATTGTATATCTTGCCCAGTCTGAATTTACTCACTTCATAGGTTTTGCGAACACGCCCCTCTCCATGTAAAAGGCGCTTTTGATGGCGGTTTTCTTTGGTAGCATCTTGACAAGTCCCCAATCGCCGGTAGCATCTTCGATTGAGTAATATCATCTTCAACAAGTCCCCAGTTTTCTTGTGTAATTTTTACAACTAGTAACCAAGGTTAAATGCACGGTAGTTGAGTCGGATTGAGTCGCCTTCTCCTACCATCTTGACATCCGGGTCGAAGAACGAGATCGACAATCGATATTGTAGCCGATAGATCAATCCTCCCACCGTGGTCGCCAATTATTTATGGGTAAAAATCGTTTCGTCGATTTCGATAAATTCGGTAGGTGAGTGAGAAACCGATTCAAACCCTAAACAAATATCTTGCACGTGAGCACTTTATAGATTCGAGAGATCAACCGTACAAGTCCGGCCTAAACCAAGAAATGGCCGTTCCAGACTTGCTTCGGTCACAAAGTGGAGGAGAAGGGTTGATTTGGGGAGGGAAGCAAAGAAAGGTGTTGAGGAGAGTAGTATCTCGACTTGTATCAGAAAGTAGAAGCTTGGGAAGCTTGCAAGAGGTGGAAGCTTTTGGGAGAGCTTGCAAAGTTGCCTTTACGAGAGTGTAGTATTTTTCTCCGACCGAGACTTGTTATCCGGGTAGAAATAGGTAAGACCTATTTATACAAGTCGAGATTGAAACGTACCCTGGCCTCATTAGAAAGAGAGTAAAGGGTGAAATAATGAGAGGAGGTGGTAACCGCATGGTTTAATGGGTGAAAACGTTTTTCACCATTATTTCCTCTTTTATTTGACCGCTTTATTCCTTTTCACGCTTTCTTAATGTGAGCGTAGTGTACGCTGCATGCTGTGACCGCCAAACCAAAACCCTAAAGAAGCAACCCCAGTTTGTGTTGATGTCTCGAGTGTTGGTTGCATCTTGAGTGCAAGTGGCGCTGCTAGTGGCGCGTGTGGCATGTGCTAATGGCATGTGCGGAATGCCTTGGTGGTAGGTTGCACGGTTTGCAAATTAGGTTACCAGCGTGTGGATTTGGCATGTGCCAATGGCATGTGCGGAATGCCTTGGTGGTAGGTTGCACGGTTTGCAAATTAGGTTACCAGCGTGTGGATTTGGCATGTGCCAATGGCATGTGCGGAATGCCTTGGTGGTAGGTTGCACGGTTTGCAAGTTTAGGCTACCAGCGTGTATGTTTGGCATGTGCCAATGGCATGTGCGGAATGCCTTGGTGGTAGGTTGCACGGTTTGCAAGTTAGGCTACCAGCGTGTATGTTTGGCATGTGCCAATGGCATGTGCGGCCATGTTGACCTAGTTGCAAGTCTTGAAAGCCTAGGGCGCTATATTTGGCGTGGGCCAAAGGCATAACGGCTTGGAAATATGGCTTGCGACACGTGTTGGCATGTGCCAATGGCACGTGCGGCCATGTTGACCTAGTTGCAAGTCTTGCAAGCCTAGGGCGCTATATTTGGCGTGGGCCAAAGGCATAGCGGCTTGGAAATATGGCTTGCGACACGTGTTGGCATGTGCCAATGGCACGTGCGGCCATGTTGACCTAGTTGCAAGTCTTCTAGGGCGCTATATTTGGCGTGGGCCAAAGGGCGCTGAAATATTTGGCGTTGGGGCCAAAGGCATGTTGCAAGTTGCAAGTCTTGCAAGCCTGCTATATTTGGCGTGGGCCAAAATAGCGGCTTGAAATATGTCTTGCGACACGTGTTGGCATGTGCCAATGGCACGTGCAGCCATGTTGACCTAGTTGCAAGTCTTGCAAACCTAGGGCGATATATTTGGCGTGGGCCAAAGGCATAGCGGCTTGGAAATATGGCTTGTGACACGTGTTGGCATGTGCCAATGGCACATGCGGCCATGTTGACCTAGTTGCAAGTCTTGCAACCCTGGCGCTATATTTGGCGTGGGCCAAAGGCATAAGCGACTTGGAAATATGGCTTTGACACGTGTGGGCATGTGCCAATGGCACGTGCGGCCATGTTGACCTAGGCTTGGTCTTGGCATTGTTGCCTATATTTGCGCATGGGCCAAAGGCGGCTTGAAATTTGGCTTGTGACATTTGGCATTGCCATGGTGCGCAAGCCACCTGGTGCGGCTTGGTTTGGCATTGTTGCCATAGTGCGCAAGATGCATGGTGGCTTGGTTTGGCATTGTTGCCATGGTGCGCCAGTGGTGCGGCTTGGTTTGGCATTGTTGCCATAGTCGTGATATGCGGCTTGGTTTGGCATTGTTGCCATAGTGCGAGGGTGCAGCTTTTGGTTTGGCATTGATATGCGGCTTGGTTTTGGAATTAGGGAATTCGTGTTGAAAACCCTAATCTGGTATTTTGAAAAAATACCCCTATTAATTATTTACACCTGAGTTAAATGCTCTTAGTTAATGTGTTGCGGGTAACACTAGGTCATGGGGTTTTACGATTTTACCCCTTGTCTAAAAACCACCATCAACAGCTGCATGCTGTGACCGCTAAACCAAAACCCTAGAAAGCATCCCCCAGTTTGTGTTGATGTCTCGTGTTGGTTGCATCTTGAGTGCAAGTGGTGCTGCTAGTGGCGTGTGTGGCATGTGCCAACGGCATGTGCGGAATGCCTTGGTGGTAGGTTGCACGGTTTGCAAGTTAGGCTACCAGCGTGTGTGTTTGGCATGTGCCAATGGCATGTGCGGAATGCCTTGGTGGTAGGTTGCACGGTTTACAAGTTAGGCTACCAGCGAGCATGTTGGCATGTGCCAATGGCATGCGTGGCGACTTGGCCTAGGTTGTATGATTTGCGAGCCTAGGGCGCTATATTTGGCGTGTGCCAATGGCATAGCGGTTTGGAAATATGGCTTGCGGTACGTGTTGGCATGTGCCAATGGCACGTACGTCCATGTTGACCTAGTTGCAAATCTTGCAAGCCTAGGGCGCTATATTTGGCGTGTGCCAAGGCATATCGGCTTGGTTTTGGCGTTGTTGCCATGGTGCGCAGTGTGCGGCTTGGTTTGGCATTGTTGCCATGGTGCGCAGTATGCGGCTTGGTTTGGCATTGTTGCCATGGTGCGCAGTATGCGGCTTGGTCTGGCATTATTGCCATGGTGCGCAGTATGCAGCTTGGTTTGGCATTGTTGCCATGGTGCGCAGTATGCGGCTTGGTTTGGCATTGTTGCCATGGTGCGAAGTGTGCGGCTTGATTTGGCATTGTTTCCATGGTGCGCAGTATGCGGCTTGGTCTGGCATTGTTGCCATGGTGCGCAGTATGCGGCTTGGTTTGGCATTGTTGCCATGGTGCGCAGTATGCGGCCATGTTGACCTAGTTGCAAGTCTTGCAAGCCTAGGGCGCTATATTTGGTGTGTGCCAAAGGCATAGCGGCTTGGAAATATGGCTTGCGGTACATTTTGGCATGTGCCAATGGCACGTACGGCCATGTTGACCTAGTTGCAAGTCTTGCAAGCCTAGGGCGCTATATTTGGCGTGTGCCAATGGCATAGCGGCTTGGAAATAAGGCTTGCGGTACGTGTTGGCATGTGCCAATGGCACGTACGGCCATGTTGACCTAGTTGCAAGTCTTGCAAGCCTAGGGCGCTATATTTGGCATGTGCCAATGGCATAGCGGCTTGGAAATATGGCTTGCGGTACGTGTTGGCATGTGCGAACGGCAAGTACGGCCATGTTGACCTAGTTGCAAGTCTTGCAAGCCTAGGGCGCTATATTTGGCATGTGCCAGTGGCATAGCGGCTTGGAAATATGGCTTGCGGTACGTGTTGGCATGTGCCAATGGCACGTACGGCCATGTTGACCTAGTTGCAAGTCTTGCAAGCCTAGGGCGCTATATTTGGCATGTGCCAATGGCATATCGGGATGGAAATATGGCTCGCGGTACGTGTTGGCATGTGCCAATGGCACGTACGGCCATGTTGACCTAGTTGCAAGTCTTGCAAGCCTAGGGCGCTATATTTGGCGTAGGCCAAAGGAATAGCGACTTGGAAATATGGCTTGCGGTATGTGTTGTCATGTTCCAATGGCACGTACAGCCATGTTGACCTAGTTGCAAGTCTTGCAAGCCTAGGGCGCTATATTTGGCGTGGGCTAATGGCATAGCGACTTGGAAATATGGCTTGCGAGACGTGTTGGCATGTGCCAATGGCACGTACGGCCATGTTGACATAGTTGCAAGTCTTGCAAGCCTAGGGCGCTATATTTGGCGTGTGCCAAAGGCATAGCGGCTTAGAAATATGGCTTGCGGTACGTGTTGGCATGTGCCAATGGCAAGTACGGCCATGTTGACCTAGTTGCAAGTCTTGCAAGCCTAGGGCGCTATATTTGGCATGTGCCAATGGCATAGCGGCTTGGAAATATGGCTTGCGGTAAGTGTTGGCATGTGCCAATGGCACGTACGGCCATGTTGACCTAGTTGCAAGTCTTGCAAGCCTAGGGCGCTATATTTGGCATGTGCCGGTGGCATAGCGGCTTGGAAATATGGCTTGCGGTACGTGTTGGCATGTGCCAATGGCACGTACGGCCATGTTGACCTAGTTGCAAGTCTTGCAAGCCTAGGGCGCTATATTTGGCATGTGCCAATGGCATAGCGGCTTGGAAATATGGCTCGCGGTACGTGTTGGCATGTGCCAATGGCACGTACGGCCATGTTGACCTAGTTGCAAGTCTTGCAAGCCTAGGGCGCTATATTTGGCGTGGGCCAATGGCATAGCGACTTGGAAATATGGCTTGCGGTACGTGTTGTCATGTTCCAATGGCACGTACAGCCATATTGACCTAGTTGCAAGTCTTGCAAGCCTTGGGCGCTATATTTGGCGTGGGCCAAAGGCATAGCGACTTGGAAATATGGCTTGCGGTATGTGTTGGCATGTGCCAATGGCACGTTGGGGTTTTACAATTTTACCTCTTGCCTAAAAACCACCATCAACAACAGCATCTTCGTGACCGCTAAACCAAAACCCTAGAAAGCATCCCCGCCTTGTGTTGATGTCTCGTGTTGGTTGCATCTTGAGTGCAAGTGGTGCCGCTAGGGGACGCATGGCATGTTCCAATGGCATGTGCGGAATGCCTTCGTTGCAGTTGCACCTCGAGCGAAGTGATAATGCCAGAGTCTGTAGTGGCGGTGTGGCATGTGCCAACGGCATGTGCGGAATGCCTTGGTGGTAGGTTGCACGGTTTGCAAGTTAGGCTACCGGCTGCAGGTGTGTTTGGCATGTGCCAATGGCATGTGCTAATGCCTTGGTGGTAGGTTGCACGGTTTTACAAGTTAAGTTACACAATGAAAGATGTCGGCATGTGCCATCGGCATGCGTGGGCCGACTTGGCCTAGGTTGTATGATTTTATGAGCCTAGGGCGCTATATTTGGCGTGTGCCAATGGCATAGCGGTTTGGAAATATGGTTTGCAGTACGTGTTGGCATGTGCCAATGGCACGCACGCCATGTTGACCTAGTTGCAAGTCTTGCAAGCTTTAGGGCGCTATATTTCGCGTGTGCCAATGGCATATCGGCTTGGTTTTACGTTGTTGCCATGGTGCGCAGGTGCGGCTTGGTTTGGCATTGTTGCCATGGTGCGCAAGATGCGGCTTGGTTTGGCATTGTTGCCATTGCGCGCAGATGATGCGGCTTGGTACAGCATTGTTGCCTTGCGCGCAGATGCAGCTTGGTTTGGCATTATTGCCATGGTACGCAGATGCTGCGGCTTGGTTTGGCATTGTTGCCATGGTGCGCAAGCTGAGCGGCTTGATTTGGCATTGTTGCCATGGTGCGCAAGATGCGCTTGGTCCGGCATTGTTGCCATGGTGCTAAAGATGCGGCTTGGTTTGGCATTGTTGCCATGGTGCAAAGATGCGCCATGTTGACCTAGTTGCAAGTCTTGCAAGCCTAGGGCGCCATATTTGGCGTGTGCCAAAGGCATAGAGGCTTTGAAATATGGCTTGCTGCAGACGTGTTGGCATGTGCCAATGGCACGCACGCCATGTTGACCTAGTTGCAAGTCTTGCAAGCCTAGGGCGCTATATTTGGCGTGTGCCAATGGCATAGCGGTTTGGAAATAAGGCTTGCGGCACGTGTTGGCATGTGCCAATGGCACGTACGGCCATGTTGACCTAGTTGCAAAGTCTTGCAAGCCTAGGGCGCTATATTTGGCGTGTGCCAATGGCATATCGGCTTGGTTTTGGCGTTGTTGCCATGGTCGCGCATTGTTGCCATGGTAAAAGCGGCTTGGTTTGGCATTGTTGCCATGGTGCGCAGATGCGGCTTGGTCCGGCATTGTTGCCTTGGTGCGCTGAGATTTGGCATTGTTGCCATGGTCGAAGATGCGGCTTGGTTTGGCATTGTTGCCATGGTGCGAGATGCGGCTTGGTCCGGCATTATTGCCTTGGTGCTGTGAGATCACGCCTTGGTTTGGCATTGTTGCCATGGCACGCAGAGATGCGCTTGGTTTGGCATTGTTGCCATGGTGCGAAGTGTGCGGCTTGATTTGGCATTGTTGCCATGGTTCGCAGATGCGGCTTGGTCGGCATTGTTGCCATGGTGCGCAGTATGCGGCTTGGTTTGGCATTGTTGCCATGGTGCGCAGTATGCGGCCATGTTGACCTAGTTGCAAGTCTTGCAAGCCTAGGGCGCTATATTTGGCGTGTGCCAAAGGCATAGAGGCTTGGAAATATGGCTTGCGGTACGTGTTGGCATGTGCCAATGGCACGTACGGCCATGTTGACCTAGTTGCAAGTCTTGCAAGCCTAGGGTGCTATATTTGGCGTGTGCCAATGGCATAGCGGCTTGGAAATAAGGCTTGCGGTACGTGTTGGCATGTGCCAATAGCACGTACGGCCATGTTGACCTAGTTGCAAGTCTTGCAAGCCTAGGGCGCTATATTTGGCATGTGCCAATGGCATAGCGGCTTGGAAATATGGCTTGCGGTACGTGTTGGCATGTTCCAACGGCACGTACGGCCATGTTGACCTAGTTGCAAGTCTTGCAAGCCTAGGGCGCTATATTTGGCATGTGCCAGTGGCATAGCGGCTTGGAAATATGGCTTGCGGTACGTGTTGGCATGTGCCAATGGCACGTACGGCCATGTTGACCTAGTTGCAAGTCTTGCAAGCCTAGGGCGCTATATTTGGCATGTGCCAATCGCATAGCGGGATGGAAATATGGCTCGCAGTACGTGTTGGCATGTGCCAATGGCACGTACGGCCATGTTGACCTAGTTGCAAGTCTTGCAAGCCTAGGGCGCTATATTTGGCGTGGGACAAAGGAATAGCGACTTGGAAATATGGCTTGCGGTATGTGTTGTCATGTTCCAATGGCACGTACAGCCATGTTGACCTAGTTGCAAGTCTTGCAAGCCTAGGGCGCTATATTTGGCGTGGGCTAAAGGCATAGCGACTTGGAAATATGGCTTGCGGTACGTGTTGGCATGCGCCAATGGCACGTACGGCCATGTTGACCTAGTTGCAAGTCTTGCAAGCCTAGGGCGCTATATTTGGCGTGTGCCAAAGGCATAGCGGCTTGGCTATATTTGGCATGTGCCAATGGCACAAAGGCCATGTTGACCTATTTGCAAGTCTTGCAAGCCTAATATTTGGCGTGTGCCAATGGCTTGGAAATATGGCTTGCGGTACATGTTGGCATGTGCCAATGGCAAGTACGGCCATGTTGACCTAGTTGCAAGTCTTGCAAGCCTAGGGCGCTATATTTGGCATGTGCCAATGGCATAGCGGCTTGGAAATATGGCTTGCGATACGTGTTGGCATGTGCCAATGGCACGTACGGCCATGTTGACCTAGTTGCAAGTCTTGCAAGCCTAGGGCGCTATATTTGGCATGTGCGAGTGGCATAGCGGCTTGGAAATATGGCTTGCGGTACGTGTTGGCATGTGCCAATGGCACGTACGGCCATGTTGACCTAGTTGCAAGTCTTGCAAGCCTAGGGCGCTATATTTGGCATGTGCCAATGGCATAGCGGCTTGGAAATATGGCTCGCGGTACGTGTTGGCATGTGCCAATGGCATGTACGGCCATGTTGACCTAGTTGCAAGTCTCGCAAGCCTTGGGTGCTATATTTGGCGTGGGCCAATGGCATAGCGACTTGGAAATATGGCTTGCAGTACGTGTTGTCATGTTCCAATGGCACGTACAGCCATGTTGACCTAGTTGCAAGTCTTGCAAGCCTAGGGCGCTATATTTGGCGTGGGCCAAAGGCATAGCGACTTGGAAATATGGCTTGCGGTACGTGTTGGCATGTGCCAATGGCACGTACGGCCATGTTGACCTAGTTTCAAGTCTTGCAAGCCTAGGGCGCTATATTTGGCGTGTGCCAAAGGATAGCGGCTTGGAAATATGGCTTGCGGTACGTGTTGGCATTTGCCAATGGCACGTACGGCCATGTTGACCTAGTTGCAAGTCTTGCAAGCCTAGGGCGCTATATTTGGCGTGTGCCAATGGCATAGCGGCTTGGAAATATGGATTGCGGTACGTGTTGGCATGTGCCAATGGCACGTACGGCCATGTTGACCTAGTTGCAAGTCTTGCAAGCCTAGGGCGCTATATTTGGCGTGTGCCAAAGGCATAGCGGCTTGGAAATATGTCTTGCGGTACGTGTTGGCATATGCCAAAGGCACGTACGGCCATGTTGACCTAGTTGCAAGTCTTGCAAGCCTAGGGCGCTATATTTGGCGTGTGCCAATAGCATAGCGTCTTGGAAATATGGCTTGCGGTACGTGTTGGCATGTGCCAATGGCACGTACGGCCATGTTGACTTTGTTGCAAGTCTTGCAAGCCTAGGGCGCTATATTTGGCGTGTGCCAAAGGCATAGCGGCTTGGAAATATGGCTTTCGGTACGTGTTGGCATGTGCCAATGGCACGTATAGCCATGTTGACCTAGTTGCAAGTCTTGCAAGCCTAGGGCGCTATATTTGGCGTGTGCCAATGGCATAGCGGCTTGGAAATATGGCTTGTGGTACGTGTTGGCATGTGCCAATGGCACGACGACCATGTTGACCTAGTTGCAAGTCTTGCAAGCCTAGGGCGCTATATTTGGCGTGTGCCAATGGCATAGCGGCTTGGAAATATGGCTTGCGGTGCGTGTTGGCATGTGCCAATGGCACGTCTGACCATGTTGACCTAGTTGTAAGTCTTGCAATCCTAGGGCGCTATATTTGGCGTGTGCCAATGGCATAGCGGCTTGAAATATGGCTTGCGGTGCGTGTTGGCATGTGCCAATGGCACGTACGGCCATGTTGACCTAGTTGCAAGTCTTGCAAGCCTAGGGCGCTATATTTGGCGTGTGCCAATGGCATAGCGGCTTGGTTTTGGCGTTGTTGCCATGGTGCGAAGTGTACGGCTTGGTTTGGCATTGTTGCCATGGTGCGCAGTATGCGGCTTGGTCTGGCATTATTTCCATGGTGCGCGATGCGCTTGGTCTGGGGCATTATTGCCATGGTGCGCATTATGCAGCCTTGGTTTGGCATTGTTGCCATGGTGCGTGATGAGCGGCTTGATTTGGCATTGTTTCCATGGTGCGCAAGATGCGGCTTGGTTTGGCATTGTTGCCATGGTGCTGTGAAGATGCGGCTTGGTTTGGCATTGTTGCCATGGTGCAAAGATTATGCGGCTTGGTTTGGCATTGTTGCCATGGTGCTAGCAGTGTGCGGCTTGATTTGGAATTAGGGTTACGTGTGGAAAACCCTAATATGGTATTTTTTGAAAAAATACCCCTATTAATTATTTACACACGAGTTAAATGATCTTAGTTAATGTGTGTGGGTAACACTAGGTCATGGGGTTTTACGATTTTACCCCTTGTTTAAAAACCACCATCAACATTAAGTCCCATGCTTAGCTCGTAACAGGGGCTTTGTTGCGAGGTAAGCATAAGATGGTGACAAACTATTAACATCAACCCGTAAAGAAAATTGAAGGAGGCTTGTCTGACCTTTTATAAATAGGATTTGGAATCCTTGCCTCTAGTAGTTTTGCACAAATTGGGAGGCTGGCACAATTGGTGGGGCCGGTGCAGCTTGGGAGATGTTGGGAAGTTGGCATAAGTTGGGAAGCTGAGTGTGCTAGTTGGTGGGACCGGCGCAAAGTGTAGAAGTCTTGCGTGCTTGCAGGCGTGACTTGGGCAGCCATTGGGAGGTCGGCGCAATTGGTGGGGCCGGTGCAACTTGGAAGCCGTGCTTGCGGGGCGTGACTTATGTAAATAAGGAGGGAGTAGGCGTTTCTTCGGATAACAAAGTTTCCTTATTTTGCTTTCCTTCACGTGCGGCTTCAATTAGGGCATTGTTCATGCTAAAATCTGAAAGCGTTATGTCCTTCATTGCTCCCTTTCCTTTTTTAAGGTTCCGTATTCATACTCCACGCGAATGTATCGTCTCCCTTGTTTGAGAAGGGGTTCTTCCTGTTGATCCTCTTTTCCTTTGCTTTGCCGGTGCGTTTTCTTCTTATTTTTTGTTCACGCTATCCTCTTTTTATATGTGTATAGACAGGATGGAACTTGATCATTTTCCCATTTCTTGCAGTGTATGATGGGATCTTCCAGAGACGGCCGTGCCTTTAACTTTTTGGAAAAGGACTTCAAAATCGGTGGAGATCGATCTTCTTCTCTTGAGGAGGTATTGGTGGGGATTGAATCTTTGTTCCATGAAGCTAACAAAATTATTAAGGACTTCCCTTCCATCTATCTTCACGAAGAACAGTGCATGTTCGGACTCTCTTGGGTTCAGTGGACGCGAAGGAGAACGCCATGATTCTTGATTTTGATGTGGATGAATCAAAAAACTTCCTTCGAAGTGTCGATGAGAAAACTTTCGAAGGAGTATATGATAGAAGCGAGACAGCCTTTGAAGTTGATGCCAAAGGTGTTATTGATGATACTGGAGGGGTCATGGTGGCGTATCTTTGGAATAGTTGTCGGGGAGGACAGTCTGCTGCGTGGTGGCTGTCGGGATGGGATGTTGAGGTTGCCGCTGCTAAAACCGCTGAATGGAACCTTTGTTTCCCGAAGGATTGCTGGGGGAAGTGCTTGAAAATAGCTTTGCCCGAAGGGACTTGCGCTCCATCCTTTGAGGGCTAGTTCCTCCTATTGTTTTTCTGTTAGCTGCTTAGTTCCCTGATGTTTTTTCACATCTTTCCCTTCTTCTTCATCAGTAAACATTTTGCTTCATATATATATATTTTTGAAAGAGGTTGTGGTATGATGGCTCTGCAATGGTTTTTCTGGGTTCTTCTGATGTATTTCTTTGATATCTGAAGAATTCGCTCGGGAAGAGATATATATTTTTTTATTTTTCTTTTTTTTTGACAAAAAGGGAGATCTCAAGGGAAAAAATACAAACGGTGTATTCATCCTGGGGAATTACAGCTATTAAGAGGAATGGTTTAAAGGAAGTACTGAAAAGGGGAGTGATTGGGAAGTACAGCATTTTAGGGATTGGATTCCTTGAGCCATCGCGAGTGAACTATCACGCCTTCAGGTGTGTTGGTATTGATGAGCTTGCAATATCCTCCCAAAAGGGTATCCGCAACCAGATACAGCTCGCCTTCACCTTCCTCGGGCAAATCCATCTTTACTGTCATCCTCCCAACTTGAAACGAGCTTTCCTTAACCACTACATCTCCGATTGAAAACGGGTTCAGACGTCGTGTAACCATTTGAGCCTTGACTTTGTTGGTTTCGCTAGAAGCTTCCAAGCTTCTTGCAAAGTGTTCGAATGGTCCAGCTCCCCATTCACATTTTTTTGACAGCGTTTGTGCCGGTTGTTGCGCCGAGTCCCCATGACAGAATGGGGGAAGAAAAGGCCGGTTGCAGAAAAGGTTGCTCGGTTAGACTTACTTGCATTTGAAAATCATGGGCTAGCGCCAACGGGTCCTCTCCGGATGCTTGGGTGCCTTCAATAGCTCGTTGATGCGATAACCCGTGGGACGATTTGTTGGGAATCCCTTCGGGCGTGGATGTCGGCAGAGGGTGTACGTCCAGTTTCGCTTTGTTGTCGAGCACCCATAAGCGTCCCAAAATCATGTCATGATCTAGCTCTTTGACAATGTGGAACTTGCTATGCGTTATAGCGTCTCCCATCTCGATCTCTAAGTTGATGTAGCCATGCGCGTTCAAAGTTTCTCCTCCCAAGTTCTTAATTACGGACGGGGAATAGGTAGCGTCTTGTTTTGTAAATCTTGCTGCCTTTAGTGTCTTGAAAGTAATGATGTTGTGGTAGGAGGTCGTGTCGATGAGCGTGTCGTCAAATTTGTTACCCCTTAAACGGGACGTGGTTAGCAGTCCCCAGTTCTCCTTTTTAGTTCCGCCCATTTGGAGAGCTTGGGCCCCTGGCGTGGGTGCCGAGGAGAGAAAAAGCCGTTTGCCGGACACAACACGATTGAGAGCTGCGAAAATATCTTGTCGCTGCACCTTGGAAAGATAGAGAATTTCGCATATATGTTGCATCATGGATTGCACAGATCTCGTGCACGGAATTCCCGGAGGACATGATTTTTATGGGGAGTGGGTCTCGATGCACTCTTTCATCTCCTAGTTGGAGTTCTCCCGCCTCTATCCTTTCTTTGAAAATATGCTTTAGTCCGTTGCAATCGCTAGTCGGGTGGTGAACGAACCCGTGATAATGACAAGATTTGGGGTTCGCCATCTCGGCCTTGATTGGCCGGACGTCCGAGCGGCGCGCAGATCCCGATGACATCATCTTGAACCCGAAGCTTCTGGGAGGTCAATCACCTCCTCGATGGGGAATGGGAAATCAAGGGTATTTCCTTCGGTCTCGCGATGCTGCACGGAGTTTTAGCGACGATCTTCCGTCGTGAGGGTTCCGCCAGTGTCTTGGCGCTTCACGTTTGGGTGGTGGCTCGTAGTTGCGGCTTTTCTTTTTCCTCTTTCGTTCACTATGTTCACGGAGGATGAGCCGGCATTAAATTGTTTTCGATGAGGCGTCTACTCCCGCGAGTTTCACGCGCGTCTTCTCGCCTCGAGTTGGCCTAGTCCTTTCCAAAGAATGCCGGTGTTGTTGTTGCAGATCGTCTCGCAGCCTCATGGAGTTCGGAGAACGTTTGGAAACGCAAGTTTTCTAACAGGGCGCGGTAGATTGGGACCATACCATTGATGCATGCGTTTACCAATTGTTGCTCGGTCACGTTTGGGTCGTGACAGTCGAGTGCTTGAACCCTGAACCTTTTGAAGAAATCATTCGGATGTTCGTTATCCCACTGGTACATTCTCCCGAGGTCTGAAAAGGTAACTTGTTCACTACACAAAGAAATACTTCAGAAACGTGGTGACCATGCTACTCCGGCTTGGGAATGCTGTTCGGTGGGATGTTGTTGTACCATGTATACGCCCTTAGGTAAGTGATTTTGAAAATTCCCTTAAACGAAGAACGTGATTATATTCATGTTCACCCAAGGATTCCAGAAAACGAGAAACATGTTCGCGTGCATTCCGCACCATCGTACGGTAAATTGAGGAGAAGAGTACCCCTTGGGAGAGGGATTCTCTGTATTTCGGACGGGTAAGGGGGTTGGTGATGATGTACATCCAACTCATCATGCTTGATTCGGTCGCGTAGGAGTTGTTCCAAATCTTCTCTCGTGACGAAGTTGGGTGGTTGATTTCTCTCCAACGGGACTCTAGTGCGAGTTTCTTCATCCGTGGAGGCGTGCCTGCCGAGGTGCGGCGTCGGTGGTTGTTGGAGATGCTTCTAGGCGTCTCGGAGGATGCGTCTCATGGGGTAGTCGCTCCGTCATCGGGGTTTTGAGAAAGGTGAGCACCTCCTTCGTGTTGAAACCATGTCCTGCCCGGGGCTCGGCGAGCGTCTCTCCCGTCGTTCCATCAAATCGGCGATGGTGACGTAAGGGATACTTCTCCGGTCCCTCCGGTCTCTCGTCCGTCGGCGGGGTAATTGGAACCTTAGTTGTCGGAGGCGCCATGTCAGAAGAAGCATTCGGGGTCGTGGTGGCGGCCCTAGTTCTGGTGACTGGGGGCGTGACACCTGAAGAGATATTCTCTTTGCCGTGATTAGAGGGTTGTGCAAAGACGCTAGAGGAGGCAGCGGCCCTGGCCCTGGTGATAGGGGTTGTTACACTTAAGGGAGTGCACTCGATGTTTCCGTTGTCAGCCGGTGAAGTAGGAACGTTATGGGGAGAGACGCCAACATCAGGGATGCATTCTGCGCTGGTGTTCTCGGCAGCCGTTCCGGATATGAGTTCCACCATATTGGGATTTGACGTTCGGGAAACGAAATCAGGAGTTGGAGTTGGTATTGTAGCCGATAGATTAATCCTCCCACCGTGGTCGCCAATTGTTTATGGGTAAAAATCGTTTCTGCTGATTTCGGTAATTGCGGTAGGTGAGTGAGAAACTGGTTCAAACCCTAAACAAATGTGCTGCACGTGAGCACTTTGTAGATTCGAGAGATCAATCTGTACAAGTCCGGCCTAAACCAAGAAATGGCCGTTCCAGACTTGCTTTGGTCACAAAGTGGAGGAGAAGGGTTGATTTGGGGAGGAAGCAAAGAAAGGTGTTGAGACCGAGAATAATTCTGGGAGAGTAGTATCTCGACTTGTATCAGAAAGTGAAATCTTAGGAAGCTTGCAAGAGATGAAAGCTTTTGGGAGAGCTTGCAAAGTTGCCTTTCTCGAGAGTGTAGTATTTTCTCCGACCGAGACTTGTTGTATGCGGTGGAAATAGGTAAGACCTATTTATACAAGTCGAGATTGAAACGTACCTGGCCTCATGAAGGAAGAGATTAAAGGGTGAAATAATGGGAGGGGGGTGGTAACCGCATGGTGTTAATGGGTGAAAACGTTTTCACCATTATTTGCTCTTTTTATTTGACCGCTTTATTCCTTTTCACGCTTTCTTAATGTGAGCGTAGTGTACGCATCGCATGTCAGTGACCGCCAAACCAAAACCCTAGAAAGCATCCCCGGTTTGTGTTGATGTCTTGAGTGTTGGTTGCATCTTGAGTGCAAGTGGTGCTGCTAGGGACGCATGTGGCATGTGCCAATGGCATGTGCGGAATGCCTACATTGCGAGTTGCACCTCGAGCGTAAGTGGTAATGCCGAGCTGCTAGTGGCGTGTGTGGCATGTGCCAACGGCATGTGCGGAATGCCTTGGTGGTAGGTTGCACGATTTGCAAGTTAGGCTACCAGCGTGTGTGTTTTGCATGTGCCAATGGCATGTGCGGAATGCCTTGGTGGTAGGTTGCACGGTTTGCAAGTTAGGCTACCAAATGAGCATGTTGGCATGTGCCAATGGCATGCGTGGCCGACTTGGCCTAGGTTGTATGATTTGCGAGCCTAGGGCGCTATATTTGGCGTGTGCCAATGGCATAGCGGTTTGGAAATATGGCTTGCAGTACGTGTTGGCATGTGCCAATGGCACGTACGGCCATGTTGACCTAGTTGCAAGTCTTGCAAGCCTAGGGCGCTATATTTGGCATGTGCCAATGGCATAGCGGTTTGGAAATATGGCTTGTGGTATGAGTTGGCATGTGCCAATGGCACGTCTGGCCATGTTGACCTAGTTGCAAGTCTTGCAAGCCTAGGGCGCTATATTTGGCAAAGGCATAGCCAAATGGCTTGCGGTACGTGTTGGCATACGGCCATGTTGACCGTTGCAAGTCTTGCAAGCCTAGGGGCGAAATATGGCTTGCGGTACGTGTTGGCATGTGCCAATGGCACGTACGGCCATGTTGACCTAGTTTGCAAGTCTTGCAAGCCTAGGGAAATATGGCTATATTTGGCATGTGCCCAATGGCATGTTGACCTAGTTGCAAGTCTTGCAAATAGGGCGTTATATTTGGCATGTGCCGTGGCATTGGCATGTGCCAATGGCACGTGGCACGTACAGCCACGTTGACCTAGTTGCAAGTCTTGAAAGCCTAGGGCGCTATATTTGGCATGTGCCAATGGCATAGCGGCTTGGAAATATGGCTCGCGGTACGTGTTGGCATGTGCCAATGGCACGTACGGCCATGTTGACCTAGTTGCAAGTCTTGCAAGCCTAGGGCGCTATATTTGGCGTGGGCCAAAGGCATAGTGACTTGGAAATATGGCTTGCGGTACGTGTTGGCATGTGCCAATGGCACGTATGGCCATGTTGACCTAGTTGCAAGTCTTGCAAGCCTAGGGCGCTATATTTGGCGTGTGCCAATGGCATAGCGGCTTGGAAATATGGCTTGCGGTACGTGTTGGCATGTGCCAATGGCACGTACGGCCATGTTGACCTAGTTGCAAGTCTTGCAAGCCTAGGGCGCTATATTTGGCGTGTGCCAATGGCATAGCGGCTTGGAAATATGGCTTGCGGTACGTGTTGGCATGTGCCAATGGCACGTACGGCCATGTTGACCTAGTTGCAAGTCTTGCAAGCCTAGGGCGCTATATTTGGCGTGTGCCAAAGGCGGCCATGTTGCTAGTTGCAAGTCTTGGAAATATGGCTTGCGGTACGTGTTGGCATGTGCCAATGGCACGTACGGCCATGTTGACCTAGTTGCAAGTCTTGCAAGCCTAGGGCGCTATATTTGGCATGTGCCAATGGCATAGCGGCTTGGAAATATGGCTTGCGGTACGTGTTGGCATGTTCCAATGGCACGTACATCCATGTTGACCTAGTTGCAAGTCTTGCAAGCCTAGGGCGCTATATTTGGTGTGGGCCAAAGGCATAGTGACTTGGAAATATGGCTTGCGGTACGTGTTGGCATGTGCCAATGGCACGTATGGCCATGTTGACCTAGTTGCAAGTCTTGCAAGCCTAGGGTGCTATATTTGGCGTGTGCCAAAGGCATAGCGGCTTGGAAATATGGCTTGCGGTACGTGTTGGCATGTGCCAATGGCACGTACGGCCATGTTGACCTAGTTGCAAGTCTTGCAAGCCTAGGACGCTATATTTGGCGTGTGCCAATGGCATAGCGGCTTGGAAATATGGCTTGCAGACGTGTTGGCATGTGCCAATGGCACGTACGGCCATGTTGACCTAGTTGCAAGTCTTGCAAGCCTAGGGCGCTATATTTGGCGTGTGCCAATGGCATAGCGGCTTGGAAATATGGCTTGCGGTACGTGTTGGCATGTGCCAATGGCACGTACGGCCATGTTGACCTAGTTGCAAGTCTTGCAAGCCTAGGGCGCTATATTTGGCGTGTGCCAATGGCATAGCGGCTTGGAAATATGGCTTGCGACGTGTTGGCATGTGCCAATGGCACGTACGGCCATGTTGACCTAGTTGCAAGTCTTGCAAGCCTAGGGCGCTATATTTGGCGTGTGCCAATGGCATAGCGCGGCTTGGAAATATGGCTTGCGATGCGTGTTGGCATGTGCCAATGGCCAATGTCACGTCTTGCAAGCCGGCCATGTTGACCTAGTTGCAAGTCTTGCAAGCCTAGGGAGCTATATTTGGCGTGTGCCAAAGGCATAGCGGCGTGGAAATATGGCTTGCGGTACGTGTTGGCATGTGCCAATGGCACGTACGGCCATGTTGACCTAGTTGCAAGTCTTGCAAGCCTAGGGCGCTATATTTGGCGTGTGCCAATGGCATAACGGCTTTGAAATATGGCTTTCGGTACGTGTTGGCATGTGCCAATGACACGTACGGCCATGTTGACCTAGTTGCAAGTCTTGCAAGCCTAGGGCGCTATATTTGGCGTGTGCCAATGGCTTAGCGGCTTGGTTTTGGCGTTGTTGCCATGGTGCGCAGTGTGCGGCTTGGTTTGGCATTGTTGCCATGGTCAAAAAGATATGCGGCTTGGTTTGGCATTGTTTCCATGGTGCGCGAGTATGCGGCTTGGTCTCGCATTGTTGCCATGGTGCACAAGATGCGGCTTGGTTTGGCATTGTTGCCATGGTGCGATGTGCGGCTTGGTTTGGCATTGTTGCCATGGTGCGCGATGCGGCTTGGTGCTGGCATTGTTGCCATGGTGCGTGATATGCGGCTTGTCCGGAATTGTTGCCATGGTGCGCGATATGCGGCTTGGTTTGGCATTGTTGCCATGGTGCGCTGATATGCGGCTTGGTTTGGCATTGTTGCCATGGTGCGCAGGTGTGCGGCTTGATTTGGAATTAGGTTACGTGTGGAAAACCTAACCGGTATTTTGAAAAATACCCCTATTAATTATTTACACCGGAGTTAAATGCTCTTAGTTAATGTGTTGCGGGTAACACTAGGTCATGGGGTTTTACGATTTTACCCCTTGTTTAAAAACCACCATCAACAAGTGCATTATTGCTAAACAAATCTGGAGTTTTTTCTTTGTGGAAGCCAACAGGGTCGTCAACCTCGCAGTCACCACTATGGATCTTATTAAGAACTGGACAACATCTCGTTTATCCGCTTGCGGTAAGGAAGTATGGAGACGTTTGCCTGCTGCTATATTATGGGTTCTATGGCTCGAGCGCAATGCGCGAATTTTCAACAATAAGGATAGAAAGGTGGAGGAGCTAATCACTGATGTTAAACTAATTGTTTTTCAATGGGCCAAATATTCTTCTTGTATGTCAGGCATCTTAGTCTTTGATGTAATAGCGAGGTGGAAAGATGTATTCTTTAACCCTCATTACTAGGCTACTTTCTCCCTTTCTCTCTTTGGGGTCTTGGCTTTCTATTTTTGGGGGTCTTCTCTGCTTTTAGTTGGTTTGTGTTCTCTTTGTTTGGGGGTTTGCTGCTTTGGTCCCCTCTGTAAGCTTTCCTTTTTTCCATCTAATATATTCTTTCTTTACTGAGCAAAAAAAAAAAAAATATGGAGATCCCAAGTACACTTCATACCAAGCGAGAGTTAACGGACACTTGATTGGTTGGGCTAGACAAATAATAAGGGGAAACAAAATACCGATAAAACTATATAGTAGAGTGGAAAGCATTTTTAGAATAACTTCTTCCTACGACAGACTATTTGGTATGGAATTGCAACTAACTCTTCTTTTAAATATGAAGATTGGAGAGTCTGTTGAAGACAACTTAGAGGATTAAGAAGGAGCATAGTTGGTTCTAGTCTTTCTAAGAGAGATAAGTTTCTTTCCATATTCTAAGTTAATATGAATAGTTGCCGAAAAGGACTTGAGCAAGAGAACAAAGAATAAGTGTAGTTCAACAAGGGTATTCGATGAGAGAGATGCATATAAATTCTTGTAGCCCCTTAAGCATTTTTTTTTTCTCTCTTAAGCATGAAATATTATTAAATTACTAAAGGGCTATTACACAAGCTATGTGATACCCGACGATTCATCAAGAAAATGGAGGTTGATTTAGATCAATTGGGGTAGTAGTACTGGTAGTTGTTTGAGGTTCCTCTGGGGACATTGATGTCGAACCATGAACTGTAGTCGAGTCTGAAGAAAAATATTTCTTCCAACAAGCCATATCACTTGTATTCTCTATTAAAGAAAATAGAGGTTGATTTAGATCGATTGGGGTAGTAGAACTGGTTGTTGTTTGAGGTTCCTCTTGGGAGTTGGGACATTGGTGTCGAACCATGAACTATAGTCGAGTCTGAAGAAAATTTTTGCTTCCAACATGCCATATCACTTGTATTCTCAAATGTTAAAAGTGGTTCAAAGTAATTTCTATCACTGTTGCTAGTGTTGTGGTTGTCGTTATTGCTTCCATTGGGTGGCCCATTCTCTTCTGTTTGGCTAGTCTTTAGTCTGAGGGCACTACTACTCAACTTGTTAGGAGAAGTCTTGATGTAGGACATTCTATGTTTAGGCCTTATTATTTTTGGAAGTGTTTTATTATTAGAATTACTTATCTTTAGAATTTATAAAATTCTAGAACATTATTTATTTTAGGGATTTCTTATTTTTCAAGTTTTATTATTTTAGGAATGTTAGTTTTATTGTCTTCTCTATAAATAGGGGACAAGTCCTTTGTATTAACATACATTATTATAAACCAATATTGAGATTTCTCAACAATTCTTCTACTTTACTATCAAAATTCTTTATTCAAGCTTCCGTTCTGCATTAAGTGGCATCACGAGCTTCGGCTTCGATCCTCTTATTCTTTTCTTCTAATTTTTCTTTACCCTTTCGTCACCTTTACTTATCGAGATCTCCGCATCTCTTCTTCTAAACCCTATTATCCTTTTATCTTTTAGTTACCCAAAAAAAAAAAAAAAAAAAAAAAAAATATCGCCGACGGTGCTTTGTTTGATTCCCATCTGTTCCTACGTATACTAAACAAAGCAAAACCATTCCATATCTTTTCTGTCTTATTCTAATCATTCAGTCCACCATTTTCTCACCTCCTAGTACTATTGTTCCTCTTAATCATTAGTTGATTGATTCTGTCCACTAGTTTTTCTCCAGTAAACTCCACTCCCAGCAAACATCTGTTCTCGCCTTCCCTTGTTTTCCTCGACCTCCAGCCGTTTACTACTCAATTTCAAGACTCCCCTTGCTTCCCTTGTTGTCCAGTTTCTGTCTATATTACGAGAGCCAATTGTGTACCATCATGACCGGCAAAGAGAGAGACGGTGGAAAAGATAATCGCCCTAGTCTTGACGATCTTATACGTTCTATTGCGGAGTCCCAACAGAGACTTACGGAGTTTCAACAGAGACTTACAAAGTCCCAAGAGAGGCTTACAGATGCTCAAGTCGAGATCCGACGTCAGCTTACGGAATCTCAACTCGAGACTCAACGTCAACTTCAATTAATTTCGACCAACTTGGCTGCTTTTGTTCTTACTCGTAATGGTGAAAATAATAACCATCAAAACGGTGAAAATAATAATCATCAAAATGGTGAAAATAATAACCATCAACCTCGCAACGGTGAAGCCAATTTGAATGGTCGTATTATTCAACATCAAAGACAGCAAGATAGTGATGATGATGAAGTTGTTCAAGTGCCAATTAATAATCAGGTTAATTATCGAATGGCGAATGCTCTTCCTCAATTTAATGGCAACCGTGATATTGAAGTCTTTCTTGATTGGATAACTGAAGTTGAAAATCTTTTCAAGTTTTACAATATTCCTGAAGATCAACAAGTTGTTTGTGTCGCCTCTAAACTCAAAAGTGCTGCTTCTACATGGTGGGAACATGTGCAACTTTCTCGCACTCGTGTTGGAAAACAACTTGTTCGTTCTTGGCCAAAGATGTCGTTTTTTAAAGGCTCACTTCCTTCCCGTGGATTACGATCAAGTCTTATTCCGTGAGTATCATAATTGCGTACAAGGTAATCAAATCTTGTCCCGGATTATGCAACTGAATTTTATCGTTTATCTGCTCGTAATGGTTTGCTTGAAAATGATTCCCAACAAGCTACACGTTTTATCAATGGTTTGAGGAAAAATATCCAAGAACGCTTAGCTTTACAATCTATCCATATTTTGAATGATGCTGTGTGTTTGGCAATAAAAGCGGAGTCCGTTGTGGATAACCATTATGTTTCGGTGTCGTCCTCACAAAACATGCAGTACACCCCAACTTCCAACTATAATCAACCTTATACACCTATGAGTACTAAACCTCTTCCACCCCTTTTACCTACACCTTCATTTACTCCTTCCATTGTTGTGAATTCGTCTCAATCAAGTAATGCTCGTACGTCATCGACACCTATTATTAATCCTCCACTTCAAGTTGGCACATCCAAGTCAAATCCATATGCTCGTCCTACTACCGGCCGATGTAACAAGTGCAGACAACCAGGTCACCAATCTCACGAATGTCGTGGAAATCAATCTCGTACCGCTATAATTCAAGCAGGTGATAACTCTTTAACAGAAGATCCCCCTGATGCTCCGGAAATTCACACTTATGCTGAAGTCGGTGAATATCTTTCCGATTGATTTGATTTTGGTAATACACTCGTGGACGAGTTCTTTTCAAGCTGGCGGGCCTGATGTAGGACATTCTATGTTTAGGCCTTATTATTTTTGGAAGTGTTTTATTATTAGAATTACTTATCTTTAGAAGTTATAAAATTCTAGAACATTATTTATTTTAGGGATTTCTTATTTTTCAAGTTTGATTATTTTAGGAATGTTAGTTTTATTGTCTTCTCTATAAATAGGGGACAAGTCCTTTGTATTAACATACATTATTATAAACCAATATTAAGATTTCTCAACAATTCTTCTACTTTACTATCAAAATTCTTTATTCACGCTTCCGTTCTGCATTAAGTCTTCATCCAACCTTCCAAAAGTCTTGTAATGTTTCCCGTGCTTGAAGGATAAGTAGTAGTAGTAGATGAGGTACGAGTAATAGCATTACTACCAACACTAGTTTTATGACTACTACAGATGAACAACTTATTTTGGACTGAAATTTCATGGTGATTTTCCAAGTTTCTTATTCTATCATTACTACTACTAAAATCTTGATTAAAAGACTGAAAACTTGTTGATGAATCCGATGATCCCAAATGATGCTTGTTGAGTTTCCTATACCAATAATTCTTTATATCATTGTCTGTTCTTCCCGGAAGATATGAAGCTATTGTTGTCCATCTGTATAACACCCCAAAAAATGTAGATTAACAATATAATTAATTAATTAATTGATTTTGAAAGGGTTTAAGAGAGATATTTAATATACTTGTTGCCGAAAAAACTTTGGAGACTTATTATCATCTTTTCTTCAAGTTCAGTGAAGTTTCTTCTCTTGATTCCCCGGTCTTAAGTAATTAATGACTCGACTCGCAACTTTTGTAAAGCATCTCGCAAACCTTATAAGACAAGACAAACAAATACGAAGGAAGTTGGAACTTGGATCCAGATGCTAAAATGAGGCCTTATTGCCCCTGTAGAAGTATAATATGATCAAAATTCATAAGAAGTATGTAGATCGATACTTACCTGTATTTGTGGGTACTGATCTCCATTTCCACGCTCCATGTCCTTGGATATAAGATGCTAAAATTATATCTTGTTCAGGAGTCCAAGATCCTTCCCTGATGCTTACTTGACCACAACAAGGACGTCTACCCATGGATATATTGCTTGCTTTGATCTTTACTTTTCCTTATATACAATGATACAAGAAAGATTGATTTAGAGAGGAACTATAATGCATCACTTGTTTGCATTGGTTTCAAATCAGAGGAAAAAAAGAAGTGTAAAAAAGAAGATGTCTACCTAATCTAACTAGGGAAGGGGATAGTATAATGGTTTTCGAATTTGAGAGTGAATCCAGTGAGCATATAGTTTAGCTATTGTTGCAGTGCAAGGAGATAACTTAACGAAATCAATAGCAAAGAATGAAACCCAGAGAAGAAGGAGGACAAGTATAAATACCAAAGAGATGTGGTTTCTCCATATATATATATGCAAAGTAGTGGTAGGCACAGTGGAGAGAAAAACCAAAAAACTTAACTCTTTCCTCTCTGAGTTATTGCAACCTTACTCATTTCTCACCCACCCCTATTCTACCTTTGGTACGTACTATTGCCTCCCCCTCATCTTCTCATTCTCTTTCCCCGTTAATTTTGCTCTCTCCCTTTTTCTATTCACTCCAACCATTTACTACCTTCAAACCAACTTTATTTCCATCCATTTTCGTACCTACCCGCAGATTCATATTATTGACCCCATCTGTTTTTTTGATAATAACTCTTGCACTATTTGGTGTCAGTCTACCCATTTGAGATATTGTCTTATGCCTGCCGTGTTTAGTGGGAGCAAAACTAGAGAACAGGTTTTGCAGTCATGGTCTGGTCCATTAGATTTATAGAAAGGCAGGTTCAAATTAATTCTTCATCACCTGTGTGTCTCTCCGGTCTTTTTCATTCAAAAATGGAAAACCAAAAGTGATATGTATAGTTGTTTCTTTTGCGGTCTGCCTATATACAGTTGTTTATGGGTAAAAATCGTTTCTGCTAATTTCAGTAATTGCGGTAGGTGAGTGAGAAATTGGTTGAAACCCTAAACAAATGTGCTGCACGTGAGCACTTTATAGATTCGAGAGATCAATCTGTACAAGTCCGGCCTAAACCAAGAAATGGCCGTTCCCGGACTTGCTTTGGTCACAAAGTGGAGGAGAAGGGTTGATTTGGGGAGGGAAGCAAAGAAAGGTGTTGAGGAGAGTAGTATCTCGACTTGTATCAGAAAGTGAAAGCTTAGGAAGATTGCAAGAGATGAAAGCTTTTTGGGAGAGCTTGCAAAGTTGCCTTTCTGAGAGTGTAGTATTTTTCTCCTGACCGAGACTTGTTGTCTGGTGGAAATAGGTAAGACCTATTTATACAAATCGAGATTGAAACGTACCCTGGCCTCATGAAGGAAGAGAATAAAGGGTGAAATAATTGGAGGAGGTGGTAACCGCATGGTTTAATGGGTGAAAACTTTTTTCACCATTATTTCCTCTTTTATTTGACCGCTTTATTCCTTTTCACGCTTTCTTAATGTGAGCGTAGTGTACGCTGCATGCTGTGACCACCAAACCAAAACCATAAAGAAGCATATCCCTCGGTTTGTGTTGATGTCTCGAGTGTTGGTTGCATCTTGAGTGCAAGTGGCGCTGCTAGTGGTGCGTGTGGCATGTGCCAATGGCATGAGCGGAATGCCTTGGTGGTAGGTTGCACGGTTTGCAAGTTAGGCTACCAGCGTGTGTGTTTGGCATGTGCCAATGGCATGTGCGGAATGCCTTGGTGGTAGGTTGCACGGTTTTAAAGTTAGGCTACCAGCGTGTGTGTTTGGCATGTGCGAATGGCATGTGCGGAATGCCTTGGTGGTAGGTCGCACGGTTTGCAAGTTAGGCTACCAGCGTGTGTGTTTGGCATGTGCCAATGGCATGTGCGGAATGCCTTGGTGGTAGGTCGCACGGTTTGCAAGTTAGGCTACCAGCGTGTGTGTTTGGCATGTGCCAATGGCATGTGCGGAATGTTGACCTAGTTGCAAGTCTTGCGAGCCTAGGGCGCTATATTTTGCGTGGGCCAAAGGCATAACATTGCTTGGAAATATGGCTTGCGACACGTGTTGGCATGTGCCAATGGCACGTGCGGCCATGTTGACCTAGTTGCAAGTCTTGAAAGCCTAGGGCGCTATATTTGGCGTGGGCCAAAGGCATAGCGGCTTGGAAATATGGCTTGCGACACGTGTTGGCATGTGCCAATGGCACGTGCGGCCATGTAGACCTAGTTGCAAGTCTTGCAAGCCTAGGACGCTATATTTGGCATGGGCCAAAGGCATAGCGTCTTGGAAATATGGCTTGCGACACGTGTTGGCATGTGCCAATGGCATGTGCGGCCATGTTGACCTAGTTGCAAGTCTTGTAAGCCTAGGGCGCTATATTTGGCGTGGGCCAAAGGCATAGCGGTTAGGAAATATGGCTTGCGACACGTGTTGGCATGTGCCAATGGCACGTAAGGCCATGTTGACCTAGTTGCAAGTCTTGCAAGCTTAGGGCGCTATATTTGGCATGGGCCAAAGACATAGCGGCTTGGAAATATGGCTTGCGACACGTGTTGGCATGTGCCAATGGCACGTGCGGCAATGTTGACCTAGTTGCAAGTCTTGCAAGCCTAAGGCGCTATATTTGGCGTGGGGCCAAAGGCATAGCGGCTTGGAAATATGGCTTGCGACACGTGTTGGCATGTGCTAATGGCACGTGCGGCCATGCTGACCTAGTTGCAAGTCTTGCAAGCCTAGGGTGCTATATTTGGCGTGGGGCCAAAGGCATAGCGGTTAGGAAATATGGCTTGCGACACGTGTTGGCATGTGCCAATGGCACGTGCGGCCATGTTGACCTAGTTGCAAGTCTTGCAAGCTTAGGGCGGTATATTTGGCGTGGGCCAAAGACATAGCGGCTTGGAAATATGGCTTGCGACACGTGCGGCCATGTTGACCTAGTTGCAAGTCTTTCAAGCCTAGGGCGCTATATTTGGCGTGGGGCCAAAGGCATAGCGGCTTGGAAATATGGCTTGCGACACGTGTTGGCATGTGCCAATGGCACATGCGGCCATGATGACCTAGTTGCAAGTCTTGCAAGCCTAGGGCGCTATATTTGGCATGGGGCCAAAGGCATAGCGGCTTGGAAATATGGCTTGCGACACGTGTTGGCATGTGCCAATGGCACGTGCGGCCTTACTGACCTAGTTGCAAGTCTTGCAAGCCTAGGGCGCTATATTTGGCGTGGGGCCAAAGGCATAGCGGCTTGGAAATTTCGCATTGTTGCCACGGTGCGCAGGGTGCGGCTTGGTTTGGCAATGTTGCCATGGTGCGCAGGGTGCGGCTTGGTTTGGCATTGTTTCCATGGTGCGCAGGGTGCGGCTTGGTTTGGCATTGTTGCCATGGTGCGCAGGGTGCGGCTTGGTTTGCCATTGTTGCCATGGTGCGCTAAAGATGCGGCTTGGTTTGGCATTGTTGCCATGGTGTTTGGCAGGGTGCGGCTTGGTTTGGCATTGTTGCCATGGTGCGCGAGGTGCGGCTTGGTTTGGCATTGTTGCCATGGTGCGCAGGGTGCGGCTTGGTTTGGCATTGTTGCCATGGTGCGCAGTATGCGGCTTGGTTTGGCATTGTTGCCATGGTGCGCAAATATGCGGCTTGGTTTGGCATTGTTGCCATGGTGCGCAATGCTTTTGGTTTATGCGGCTTGGTTTGGCATTGTTGCCATGGTGCGCTTGGTTTGGGCGGCTTGGTTTGGCATTGTTGCCATGGTGCATTGTTGATCTGCAGTGGCTTGGTTTGGAATTAGGGTTACGTGTTGAAAACCCTAACTGGTATTTTTGAAAAAATACCCTTATTAATTATTTACACTGAGTTAAATGCTCTTAGTTAATGTGTTGCGGGTAACACTAGGTCATGGGGTTTTACGATTTTACCCTTGTCTAAAAACCACCATCAACATTAAGTCCCCGCTTAGCTCGGAACAAGGGCTTTGTTGCGAGGTAAGCATAAGATGGTGACAAACTATTAACAGCAAAACGTAAGGAAAATTGAAGGAGGCTTGTCTGACCTTTTATAAATAGGATTTGAAATCCTTTCCTCTGGTAGTTTTGCACAAATCGGGAGGCTGGCACAATTGGTGGGGCCGGTGCAGCTTGGGCGACGTTGGCGTGAGTTGGGAAACTGAGTGTGCTAGCTGGTGGGACCGGCACAAAGTGTAGAAACCGTGCGTGCTTGTAAGCGTAACTTGGGCGACATTGGGAGGTTGGCGTGAATGGGGAAACTGAGTGTGCTAGCTGGTGGGGCCGGCGCAAAGTGTAGAAACCGTGCGTGCTTGCAGGCGTGACTTGGGCGGCCATTGGGAGGTCGGCGCAATTGGTGGGGCCGGCCCAACTTGGAAATCATGCTTGCAGGCGTGACTTGGGCGACATTGGGCAGTCGCACCCTTTGTGGGCCCGTTTCTTACACGCGTGATTTTGGTAAAAGGGAAATCCTTCCCTATTTCAAAGTCTTTACGCCTATATATATAAAGCCACTTTCTCCCCATCCTGCGCTTTATTCTTTCCTCTTTTGATACTAGCGGCAAAGAGAAACCGGCTTCCAGGTATGTCTTCGAGTACTTTTCTCTTTTTTTTTTTCTTTTCACGTAGTGTAAACCTTAAGAGTAGGCGTTTCCACAATCCTTGCGTATGATTTCTTGGCGTGCCTCTTGTAGAAAATATTGTATGTATGCAACCAAGGGAAGTACTGCATATATTGTTTGAACCCGTAGGAAATATTGCATATATGAATTTTCGGTCCTGAAAGAAATATTTGAACCTCAAGAAAATATTGCGTGCGTATTTTGAACCCGTAGAGGATGCTCCGTATATAATTCTCGAACCCGAAGAATGATACCGGAGGCGTATTTGAGCCCATTTAAATCCGCATGTGTATTTCGAACCCGTAGAGAACCCCTGTATGAATCCCGAAGAAGAATACGTGTATACGCTTCATATGACTTCGAACCCGCAGGAAATATTGTATATATGATTTTTGCTTCTTGAAAGAAGTACCACGCACAAGCAGCTTTTGAACCAATAGAAAATGCTCCATATATATTTTTGAACCCGAAGAAGGATACTGTAGACACACTTGTACCGTATAGAATGCCGCGTATATAGTCTCGAACCCGAAGAAAATATCTGCGTATATAGTCTTGAACTCGAATAAAAATACGTCCTCCTTCCCCTTTCTTTTTTTTTTTTTTGTTGGGTACGATTATGTGTCGGGAGATAACTCCACCTTTCTCCGTTTGTTTTGTGCGGATATCTTATTACCAAATTGTTATGAAGGAATTCGATAAGATGTTACACGAACCAAATTTCACTTCGTCGAAGGATGCTCATAATTCCAAGCCGAACATAGATGATGAATTCTTCACTAGAGCCCTCGCCCCGCTCGGAAGAATCACCCAGGTTTCGTGCCAATTTTGCTAACCGGTTGTGAGGATGAGGGAAGACACGTTCGGTTCGCCCCGTAGAGCACCATTCGATTTGTCTTCATAAAGGGGTATATTCCTATTCCAATATTGACTTGTGGATGTGTCAAAGTCCATTGCGTTCTTTTGATGAGATGGGTTGAGTTCATGGTGAGCAAGGAGCGTATAAATACCAACCCGACTCGAGCGCGAGTCATTGATGTTGTCAAGACTTGATGAAATCTCCAGCATTAGGAAGGACATCCAGTGCTTGGTTGCTTTCATCTCCAAATGGTGTTCGGACACCCATACAATCATATGTAGATGGGGTGAGATAACTTTCTCCTTGGAGAGTGTGGCTCTCTTGCTGAATCTTCCAGTAACTGGGAATCTTAGAATCCAATTATCCGAAAGTGAGGTGAAGATGCGGGATGACCGGCCGCTAAGTTGGGGATTTTGCTCGGAAAGACTCCATTGCGAAGTCGAAGGATTCGCCGGAAAGAGGATGAAAGGTGCCCTTACGGTTGGTGGATATCTCAATGGTTTAGGACGAGTTGGAGCATGAGCAGGTGCGTGATCTTCATGTCGCAAAGCATTTTTGGCTCTCTTTGGTTGTCCAGAGACATTTTTGATGACAGTTCGGCAAGAAAGGAATAAGACCGGAGTCGTTAGAGATTCTTGTGAAGTTGGCAAAGGGTGAAGTTCTTCCCATTGGCAAGCTGTTCCTTGGTTCCCTGTATGTGCATCTGGATCACCTAGTTGCGAACATGCAAGTTTCGAATGGTTTCATGAAGGTGGATTCATATGTGCACGTTGCTTTTCTGCAAGTCTGGCTATGGGAGCACTTCGAGAAGTATGCTCCGAAACCGCTGCCTTCGCTTCCCGTGAGTTGGGGGTCTCTCGAATTCTTCGATGGGTGAACAGGCGTCCAAGAGTTGGCGTGAGCTTTGGTTATTTTTCTTGATAAGTTGCATGAAATCAATTTTCGTCCATGGGGGCCGGTCCATAAGTCAGTGACTCAAATTGACACCTTTGCTTCTGCTCCGCTCACGTCTTTGTCTTCTGATGACGATTTGAGTGTTGGTGAAAACCTGTTCATTCAGAGCTGCTCGCCCGGTTATATACCGTCTTTCTTCGTGGGATCTTTCCAGATAGCTGCTTATAATATTGACCGTGCCGCTCGTCACATGGGTTTCGATCAAGGGGTGCCTCTTGTTTACTGGCCGGTGATCCCTAAGGATTCATTGCGTGTCGCCCTTGACGCCAGTGCCCTTGAGCCGGGTATCCGTCTTCCCTTCTTTCAAATGGGAAGAGTAACTTCGACGACCTTCGGCTATAATGAGTTTTGGTGCGCGAGTTTATTATGATCCGAGATTTTGTGAATAACGTGGTGGAAAACGTTCGTTGCAAACCTTCCCTGCCAGTTTTGAAGAAGTATCCAATGTTGAGGGATCCAAGCGAAAGTTGCCTAGCAATTCGGAAAGTCCCCGAGCCAAAGAACGGAGAACGAAGAATCGTGTTTGGCGGGTTCCGGACGGTTTCACAAGATCCTCCCATGGCTCTTGTGTCTTTCGATTCTTCCAATAACCCGGTATGTGTCGCCTCTTCATTGGCTTGTCTCAAAACACGTGAGTTTCGGGTGAGAACATGTGTCTTGTTTCCTTGGGGCTTCGGTAGTGTTAATGCTTTCGCTGCCCTTGCACGTTGCCGGAGACGGCAGTTTCTTCAAGGAATTCCGGCGGCACTACTCATAGCGGTGATGAGTCGAGAAAGAAGAAAGTTCAACAAGTGAGAGTGATTCCTCTGGCAAAGACTTGGTTCTTCTCCGGGGAAGTGGTTCGGTGAGTTTCGCGCTTCTTTTCTTTCTTCTTCTTGTTTTCTTCTTTTGAAAAATGTCTAACTCAAGTTTGCAAGAGGAATCCTGTTCGGAGGACGATTCTGGGCGGAGTCACACGAAAACTTGCCTTTGGTGACCACCGCCGGTGACTTGGAGATGGGAGTTAGCCAATTCCGGGCACAGACATGGTTCAAACGGTGGATGATTCTCTGATGGTTGTTGCCGTAGACATGGAAGAAGACCCTTTGCGAGTCGTGAGGCCACTTGCGGGCGCCATTTTTGATCCCCCGTACTTGGTTCCTTATCCGGGTTATGTCTTGGTTGGCGGCTTTAGCATGCCGGCTAAGCATGAGGCGTTGTACACCGTAACCGGGAGAAGCACGGACATATGGCTACAACCAAGAAAGTCACTAGTCGATTTGCGCCGGTTAAGCGTGTGGAAGAGGCTTTATCTTCCATCGAGGATATGCGTGAAGTGACTCGGTCACACCGTTTCGAAGACATTATTGCCGATTCGGGAGCACCATCACGACGTGTGCGTAGAAAAGGAGTTCAACACTTCGTGGTTTGTCGAAGGCCTTCTTTGAGATCCAAAAGTTGAAAGATGCAGCAATCAAAAGCCTTTCCGCCGAGGAGATTGCCCGACAGAGATGAAACTCAAAAGCTTTC
>JAJJWW010007536.1:0-25232 GCA_023531295.1 Papaver armeniacum
TAATCCCTACACCTCATGTGTGATTCTAGTTACGACTAGAGTCGATTCTCCTATAACCTTAGGTATTTTATAAAACCCGGTAGGTTAACGACTTGAAGACTTATGGGATTGTGAATCCCGGACCCAACTATTTTCTCTATAGTTGCGTGTTCTTATCTTGATGTTTTCTATCATGCTTGAGTACGTTCTTCTCTAAGATTTGCTCGAGATTTAATCTCCGATAAGCAAGACAAAAAGTAGTCACAAATCGTCTCATCGTTTGTGATTCCACAATATCTTGTTTCGCTACCATACGATTAAGATTATTGTGAGGTGATTGATATTTTTAGGCTGTTCTTCGGGAATATAAGTCCGGTATATCAATTGGTTCCTGTTCACCTTGATTAGTGTGAGATTGGTTAGGGATCAACTTCATTCCAGTCTGAAGTTGCTTGGAGTATGCCAGTGTCTGTAGCGGCTTAATACAGTGTGGTGTTCAAATCTGGACTAGGTCCCGGGGTTTTTCTGCATTTGCGGTTTCCTCGTTAATGTTAAAGTTTCTAACCAGCTAGCATATCTGCGAGGCAATACACCTTATGCTGATCCATTCCCAAATATCATCCTGCAAAACCATTAAAAATGTTAAAGTTAAATATCAACATAGCGTGACTTTACTAAGGAATCCTAGATATGAATTTCTATAAAAACTTATCAAACAATACCATTTTACCATCAACGGGTTAAGACATGTCATAGAAAATGTTTGGCTAGTAGACAAGTTAAGTCTAGAGGAGTAACGGATAGTTGAATCAACTAAGTTAGTTCAATTGAACATACACATATCAATGGCTAAGGTATAGGTTGTTGTAATAAGTTGTTTTAGTCTTGAAATGGTTTTTAAGATTAATAAGTTATTCTAGTCTTAAAATCGGTTTTAAGAGAAATGTTCTTCACTCTTTGAAAGTAAGAGCTACTACGGGCATAGACAAGATAATGGACATAAGTATGGGACAAATGAAATCCGAAATAGCTACTGAGAATAGTTTCAAAAAAATTGATATTACTTCTTTTACAAATACAAAATTAGCCTAGAAGTTGAATCCTAAGTTGGTCACATGTGAATATTATGCATTAGGTCTTTAAGATCGAAACTCATATATAAGCATTCATAAATTAGATTCCGCTTGCTTGATCGCCTATCTTAACATGTTTCATGTGGTTCAATTCTAATGTCGCAAGCGGCAAGCTAAATCGATAAAATTCCAACTAAAATACAAGCAAGTTTTGTTAGAGGAGCTAAAGTAACCACTAGATGAAATGAAAAGTAGGTCTCTTCTAATTACCACTTTAGCTATGATTAGGACTATTCTTGGTATCTCTTATTATTGAGTTTCTTTCTCCTTGATCAACATTCAAGTGGTTACCCATTTGTTTTCTCGGGATTATGTTATTACTTATTAACAACGAATAAACTTTATTACCTTGAGAGCTAGTAGTCCAAGAGCAAATGCCCTTGCTATCGTGTACAAAAAGGCTTAATTAGGAACTGATTCATATGTAAGAAATGAATGGGGATCTTGTAGATGCTTGACTAAGCCATTAGAGCACCACCATCTTGGCATCTACAATTATATTCACCAAAGATGTAACTTTGAAGACTAAAGCTTCTTAAGCAACATGCTAAGATCCTTCAACTGTGGTAGAAAGAAGAAGAGACAATGATAAAGAAAAATCACCACAAAATAGACTTATTAAACGCACAAGCAACTTTGAGCCATATGTAGTAGCAAAATCGAAAGAAAAATAGACGGTGGGGACTTTAAGGTGTGTGTAGGCTTTTCTTATAACCCTTATCTATTAGTAATCAAGCGGGATTCCCTCGTATATTCATTATATGCCATTGTACAGAATGTGGAATAAAATTTCAATATCCGATTATTCGGAGGCAAATCGAGAACAAAAAAATGGAGTTAATTATCCAAGATGATATCAATAAATCGGGATATAAAATACTAATGTAAGTATTAGATGTATCACAACCGATTGAAGGGAACAAATAGGATATTCTATTAAGTCCTAAATAAAAAACGTTCGAGAGAAGAATCAATTTCTATGAACTAGAAAAGTGATCAATTTCATAATGAGGTTTAATCCTACCTTGGAGATGTGAGCATTGCACCGATTATGTTTACAAAATTATCTGTCTTCGGTTATTTATTGCTTTGGCTACAAACACAGAATATAAAAAATATGTGAGAAACTAAGAAACATATTTTGCACCAAGAACTAATAGAACACATGTAAGGAGCTTGAAACGAAAGCAAACAAGAACCAGAGAAATACAAAGCACCTGTGAGTCACAAGAATTACCTAATGAGCAGACATAGGTCATGCACATCTTTGCTCGAACTTGGAATGTAGGTGCACCATTATGAAGTGTTGTAATGGAGGTGCAAAGTAGCAAGTTGAGTAGTATTTCTGCATTTCAAGTATAAATAGACTTATATGCACCGAGAAGTTAACATAAAAGGTGCATTTGAGGGTTAGAAAGCTTACAACGAGGGGGTGAAAGTTATCCAAAAATATGTATGACCTGAACATGAAAAGAAACACAAGTTTTCAACCTTCGGATCCGGCACTAGCTTTCAGGGGTAATAATAAGAAGTCTATGACATTACTTGAAACAGATGAATAAATGTTCAAATTGACGCCCAACACCTCCTTTCTTTCCATCAGCACCTACAAACAACTTGATTTTAGAAATGCTCAACTCTCATGGCTAATTCAGATAAAATACCTTTCTCCCTTGACAGCAAGGACTCCTACCATGGCATCTGCGTGCCCAGATATACATTTGGTATTTGAAAGTGCATTACAATATGTCCGGAAAGATGGAAATGAATTAGTAAGAGTCTAACTTGAAACTCCATTAACATTGTTAAACTTGTAATATTATAGCCACATATACATAAAATTACCGGATCTAAGTTATTATACAACCGTTTACATATAAAGTGAGAGATGCTGGAAATAAATGATAAACCTTCAGCTGGCTCACCCATTTGTTTTACGGAATGTGTTATTAGCAGAGAATAAATTTTAGTACCTTGAGAACTAGTAGTCCAAGAGCAAAAGCATTTCCTTTTGAACATCATGTTCAAAAGGCTTAATTACTCCATAGAGGCATATGTAAATGCAGCTAGCCTACATGAAAACCAAGGAATTCAAATATAAAATTAAAAATACAGAAAATAACAAACTTTCCAAGGTGAGTAAACATGAAAACAGTATGGCATTCTAGCCAACAATCAATTGATAAACTAATATGCATCATGTACCGAGGTGTTATTTCTTGTTGATTTAAGCATATTATTAAAACAAAGGTGGCATACACCATCTTGAGTACAAATACCAAGTACTTAGAAAGCAAAATATTGGAATGCAGCTAGAACTATAAACATAATCGTGACCAGATAATAAAATTGCAAGGTACAAACCGGTGAACATACATAGAGCGAAAGTTTTTACCTTGAATTATCCTCACCAAGCCTTGAGAAGACAACAAGCTTGTCCTTGTATGTCTTAAGATGCTGGATGTTGGTTTGGAACTCTTCCAATTGACTTGTTACCAAATCCCTAACACGTGAATTTATACATAAGAAAAGCTACTCTGCGTGTCTGCACCCTTCTTGGGGGCCTCACTAGTCTCCAGGATAGCAATAAGAATCACATCCTAAAAAGAAAGAACATGCAAGTTATCATTCTTTTTCATATTTTAGTCTTTCACACTTTCATATCTATTTTTTTAAAAACATCTTGTACAGCGATTAGCTATACCAATACTCATGTGATGCCGCAAGACGTTCAACGATAATTTTCTAGGTGAATAATGTAATTGCAATGGCCATAAAAAATTTAGGAAAGCAACAAAATGCAACAGGGGAGTTAGAGAATGATACAGACCCACAAGCTTATTTCACCAATTATTGGGTCCGAAGACCTTGTTGAATTGTCAACTTTGTTTACCTAAGCAGAGCGAATGTTCAACTTCGGACATCTTTAGTTTAGTAGCACCATTATTGATAGTTGTCACATGACCGATACCATAAACAAGTTTGTCAAATCCAACAATAAATTTAAGAAGCTCGGTAATTCTTAAGAGCACGCTTAGCCACCTTAAGAGCACGCTTGTCCTTTCCAAATTTAAGAAGCTCGATAATTCTCTTCTCATAAGGAGCAAATCCAAAGAACTTCTCTAATCAAGCTCCTAACAAAAGAACTCTCTAGCTGGTCTATAAAACACCATTCGAACAAACCAAAGACAACCAATCAACATGGAGCACAAACACTACCACACAATAACCACACATCAAATAAAAATTGTTAAAAACAGAAAAAGTGTTGGGTAGAACAATGATTCATACCCCTTTTCTTCGACAAGCGAGGAGCAAGTTCCTTAGTAATGACAATATGTCCTTTTTTAAACCAAAGGAAAGCCCCTCTTGGTTGTTGTGGCCTGTGGGTGCCATTTCACCTGCGCACAACATTTCCAAAACCACATAAACACACTTTAAATCTCATACTTCAACCCTAACTCATAAGTTATTCAACAATACAAAGTAAATCAAAAAAGAAACATCAAAACACTATTTCAATCATGTGTTTGACTAAAAAATTGAACCTAATGAGCAAACCAAAGTGAACTACATCTATGAATCGGTACTAACTCGGCCGAGTCAAACGATTTTCGGGGTTTCATGAATCAAAAACTACACGAGAAACTTGATTATGAACATCCGAAGATAATCCCGTATTGATTTTTAAGCAAAGGATTTTTGTTAAAATCAAAATCTCGAGATGAGGGATGTTAAGAATGCGAAGAAAAAGAAAACGGATCGATGAACTTAGATCGGGTTTAATGATGAATGCAAAGTAGAGAATGATGAGATAAGTGGATGACCTTGATTATTACAGGTTGAAGATTTGATGTCTCTCGAAGATGGAGACTTCTCCTCTCCGCATGCCTATTGAGTTTGAGATAAAACCCCTAATGGTTTATACGCAACAACACGGAACTTAACAATTTGGAATAAAACCACCCGCCCCACCTGGCTACAAATCACACATATCGGACCCATAACTCCAAGCCTCAAATGGAAATTCAAAAGAAAAATCTTACCAATTTTTTGTGTATGAAATTGAGAAAAATAAGAGATCTTGAATCCAAATCCAAGAAAGATCCTACCAAGTTTATGACTAAAATCGACCAAATAAAAAAAGCAGAACAAACCCTAGATTAGCAAAAGAAGTTGAATAGATAATCGAAATCTTAATTCATCAAATTCGGAGAAATAAGAAATTCTTTGAGATAAATTAAGAAAAACCCTAAATGCGTCAATAATAATAAGATACCTTAGATTAAAATGAAAAAAATAAAACTTGAAAGCCTAATGAGGATGAAGTTTCTAGAATCAAACCCAAAATCAATGCAATTTGGACGAAATTGAGAGATATAGAAGATTTATGGTGGTGAAGTTTGTAGAAGAACTTAGGTTTTAACGGTGGCGTTCGATTGGTTCTCGGCGGTGTCTCGAGAGAGAGAGAGATGTGAAGAAGGGTTTTGTGCTTGCGAATGGAGAGAGATATGTAAGTCATATCTTCTCGGTAATAACAAAGCCTCTCCATTTAAATCCAGCCATTCATCAAGTAAGACTAAATCGTGACCATAGACATTAAAAATATTCAAACTATGTTCATCGGTCGAGGAATGGGTAGCTAAAGAGGGTTAGAATAGTAAATATTCAAGTGGTTTTAGCGCTTGACTAAATGTGAGATGAGTCTTGGCCAGGTCCAAGGTCAATTGACCGCTAGTGAGGGTCGTGGATGTGGGTTGAGAAAACCCCCTTTTCCACTAGTGAGTTAGTCCATACAGATTGTTAAACGAAATATTGGGTGTGGTTGTTAGACCCCCGCTTTTCCAGAGATAATTGGCATTTGGACAACTTTCTAAAAACACTATCTAGACATATTTGATCACATTAAAACCTATGGTCGTGACTCAAGATTAAAGTCTTAAAATGTTATATGAAAATGGTTAAGCTTATAGTTCGTCTGGATATTTTCGGCTAACCCTTCATGAAAAATTCGTTGTACACAGTTCAATTATGGTTCACCCTAACCACAGTGTATATTCTGTTATGTTAATCTCAATTAAAGTTTTTCATCTAATGGTGATTATTGATTTCTTGATTCCAAAGCTACCTTAACTTAAATATAAAGCAACCTTGACCTTGAAAGTCACATATAAGTGAAAAACGAGGGTACCCAAATACACCACAATCTTTTATTTTGATCACAACCTATACAATACCCTTTGTGTATAAACCTCTTGGAGCAACAATCACTCAAGGAATATTTCAACACAGTGTCCACTGGAGATATAGGGTTAGTCGAACGGCTAACTCGTGAACTAAATATCAAAGTCAAGTGGAGAAACCAATACACTTTGTGTGATTATCTATGGATATGAAATCGAGACCAATAGGATCAATATCAAGTGCCTCCTGTTAATGTACAAGTGCAATTTACTTTAATTATAATAAAATAATTATAATGCGGAAATATAAAGTAAATGACACATCAAGATTTTGTTAACGAGGAAACCGCAAATGCATGAAAACCCCGGGACCTAGTCCAGAATTGAATACTCTCAGAATTAAGCCGCTATACAAAATCTAACAAACTTTGTATAGTTGAGACCAAGCAACTAAACCTATAGTTCACCTAGTTTCTTCAGTATCCTTGCGCTTCCGACATTCAATAAGTGCACGCATTAGAACAATTCCTTTGGATCGTATTCCAAACAGTAAAGGAACAACAAATCTGTTTGGTAACAACTCTCTTGATTCTTTCAGATGAAGATATCTCAAGTCATAAGCAAAGGCTCTTGTTTAACCAATAAACTCCTTTGCCTGGTTAGATAAATCTATCCAACAACTACCAAGTAGCGAGTTTAGATTTGCAATCAATCAATATAGAATCAAACAAAAACTATAAGGTGATGCCGATCTTACACTACTAATCGGTCGAATAAATCCGATTCTAGTTGCATCCCGGTAGATCAAGGTTTGTGCACACCCAAAGAAATAAACCAAATCGTAAATCTTCTTTGTCTTCAAATCTTCTTTAATATTCAATGAACACCGCACAACACCACTTGAATCTCTTGTGATCAGTCCCACCTTCGAACGAAGAACGTTAACAATGGATTATCACAAGATGTCTTTAGATCTACAAATGATTATAAAGATCCATCGACACTTCGATCTAGTTTGAGTGAATCTTATATCGAAGCGAAGATTCTTAAGAATAAACAAACTAGGTGCAATCAAAGTTCAACAACCGTTAGTCAATCAAATCAATCAAAAACTAAAATAAAGCGCAATTACCAGTTTCCCACCATCGGTACTCGTAGATCGCTTCTTGATCCCACAGAAGTCTTTAAACGAGCGGTCGTAAGAGATTTCGCCTAATTAGGGTACTTTCCTCTCCGAATGGACGGCTCCACTAGAAACAACAAAAAGATGAAGTTTGCTGATGTGAATCAATAATGTTGTAGTATAAAGGTTCGTTGAGACTTGTGAAAGTTTGTGATTTTAAATTTAAATTTTAAGACTAAGCAAATTAAAACTGACTATATTAGAGAGACCGGGGTTCAGGATTTCACCATTCACCATTCACCAAAATTCATGTGATTTAATGTTAATGTTTATCATGCAACTCTAGACAATATAACTCCAATCAAAAGAAATTGTGATTCTAATCATTGCCTAAATTAGATTTTCAAACCATCAATTGTTAATCGCAAGCATGAAGTATCAAAAGCCCTAAACTAAGCATACTTCATCAAGAGAAAACACAACTAATTAATAAAAATCATTTACTCAATTTTTATTCGGTGCAAATAATCATAAAAGAATTGCATAAGTAAATTCAAATAATTTTTACCACATAACTTTTGGAAGAATGGCTTCCTCCATCACCCCGGAGGATTGGTTTAACTCTTCATCATGTTGGAAACGCGCTCAAAAGTTGATTTCATTGCTCAAAAAGGTGTTTACAAATGATGAAAAGGAGAAAATGATGAAAATCGGGTGTTTACAACGTTTATAATGGTTGCAAAACACGGACATGAGTAGAACAATAAAGATAAACATTACGTTGCTTTTAAGACTGTCTTTCGTATTACGACCCACAGTGTGAGTCGTTGTCACCGTTGAAGAATGACGGTCTTTGGTCGTGCTGTTCTTCGTGTTCTTCAGCTCATGCAAAGCAGCGAAAGATATTTCGCAACTTGATTCTCTCAACTCGCGGGTGTTATGCAACTCTCCCTAATCCCTCCCAAACTCTCCATCATTTCGTGATGCTCTAAACTCGATTAAATACCCACTTTGACTTCTCCAAAAATTCTCGAGTAAATGCAAATAATTCTCTTCTTTACTCGAGAATAATATCTTACCATATTATGGGAATTATTCCATTTGAATCTTCTTCACGCGTCAATACCGGTCAACTCCATCCGAGCACGTTTTCACAACCCGAGATAGTACTAAACATTCTCGTAACACACGCCAAAAACTCGGTGAACACCGGGAAACCCATGAGTGTATCTTCTTCTCGTGTTAACCCAAATCCACGTATTCAACCCAGCTTCTTGAATATGAAGGACTTACCAGCCCCGTTTTGAGTTCAACGAGGCCCAAACCAAGCAAATTCGGTGATTGAGTCTCGCTCAAACTCCTCGAATTGCAAACGGAGCTTTAGTTTGAGGATAAACCGAGATTCCGATTTTTTCAACTCCACCATTATAGCCAACTGGTGAAACCATTGATCATACAATGCCCATTAGGCTTGATCAAGTCTTCCCATGCGATTCTAGCCATTGAGTCTCTCTATATCACCCCTAAAAATCGATTCAAACATCTCGCCTCTCTGTTTGTCATATTTTCCCGCCAAAACTGTTTTTTGAAATGAAGAAGAAAGGTGCCCCTTAACCAGTCAGGTGCGAATAGCAATGGGTTGCCCCTTAGCAATTGGGTTACCCCTTATCCAAAGTGGGAGTCCGAATAGCAAATGTCCTCCGGGGGTGTTCCGAGCAACTTTTCGAGCCGATTTTTCCAAAAATGTTTATTGCCCAAAAATACCTACAAACACATAAAACACCAAAATTAATACAAAATCGAGTGCCAACAATATATAGTATTGAGATCAAATTAGACACAAAAATATGTCTATCAAATACCCCCAAACTTATTATTTGCTGGTCCTCGAGCAAATTTATTTTAGAAAATAAAATGACTACACTTAGCACATGCAAAGAAGTCGTTAAACCGCTAGGTGGCCCTAGTGGGCTAGTGTTGTCTCCAGAGGGTTTACCAGAGGTGTACCCACAAAACCTTTACTCCAGATCCTAGCTATCTACGCAGAACCTTGCAAGGCACTAAAGAATCTCCTTGGTTGGCATACTTATTGATTACAGGAGGAAGTACCCTGATGCGAAATTCCAATTATTGTAAACGAGTTTGCACTCAAGCATACTAAAATTCATATAAAGTGACAGAGCTCTACTCAGATAGTTTCTAGACATCATAAACCGGAGTCAACCAATCACATGGAAAGATTAAGAAGATGGATGTAGAGAAAAACATAGATGTTGACTAAGGTGAACCTATCCTAATGGACCGAGATACTAGTCGACTAATATCAACACACTGGCATATAAACCTAACTCTAGGTCAACACAACTGGCCTATACAAGGGTTCCAGTGTTCGACTTTATTGAATTTATTCCGGTTGGTCAGATGGTCTGGTCTCACTTTTTTTTTTTTTTTTCATAATATTTTTTTTTTTATCACTTTTTTTTTTTTTTGGTATCTCGTCCTCTATTTCACCCTAGCAATGGTAAAAAGAAAAATAAAAAGAAGTGATCGGGATTCTTTCGATGTTTCCATCACGAGGATATCGCGAAACTACCATGTTTTCTTTTCTAACACCTGAGCTCTGTGATTTTATGAATAGACTCTTCTAGATGTTTCCATCTAATCATATTGGTTCCTCAACTCCTATAACCAAGATGCTTCCATCCACTTAGATTGGTTAGTGCCATCCTTAATAAACATAAATTTCTAGGCTCTGGAGTTTTATTTATTGCAACTAAAGAGTTTCTCCTATTACCCCCAAACTTAAATCTAACATTGTCCTCAATGTTCTAAAGATGAAATTAAAAACATGAACAAGGAGAAACCGTTACCACTAGAAGGAAATGAGGAAAAATATTACCGTGTTGCATGAGCAAGGGATACCTCCCAAGGAGTGCTAAGTTTAAAGTCTTGACCCAGACATCAAATACCTCAAAAGGATCTTCACCTTCCAAAGTCATACACCAATAGCCGAAATAGTTGTGGGTCCATAAGACCAAATAGAGCTAACACCAATATCGACAACCGCACCGGTTCGAGATAAATGAATAGAAGGAGCACATCCTCGTCTAAGGTTTCTATCAAGACAACTAGGTTTATCTGGGTAGCATAATTTAGCTTCATATGTGTATCTTGATAAATAGATTCATCCGAAAAACGGGTTTCTAATACCTGGGTTACCTCCACGGACGTGCTCGGGAGGATCGGGTTGCTTGAGTCCGAATAGACTCGAGTAATATCTCGTACGCACATGGCTCGAGTCCCAAGTTAGGGACTCTAATTAGGGATACATGACAATCACAAGAACCATCACTACCCCCAAACGTAGGGATTTCACTACTCATAGACAAACCTCTAACTATTGCTTGAATTTCTGGATCCCCAGAGTCCTTAAAATACTCAAGAGCTTCTTCTAGTTCTCTACCCCCAAACTTAGGGTCATCATTACTCTTAGAAAGACCTAACACTATTGCCTGGATTTCTGGGTCCGTATAGTCTATAAAATACTCAAGGGATTCTTCTAAAGATTGATCACACATCTGGTCTAAAAGAATGGTTTCCTCAAATTCATCTAAAGAATCTCCCAAAGAGAGTGTCATGCCAATTATCTCTGAACTAAACCACGAACTAAAGTGCTAATCATATTCACTTCTTCTAAATCATCATTCTCGAGAAGGTTGTCTAGTAACATTAAAGACATTTATTTCGGTGGTCATATTACCAAAGGATATTTTCATAAGCCCGGTCCTACAATTGATGTGTGACGTTGGGACCCTAGAATCACCGGGGATTTGAGCATTTGGGTCTTGAACAAAGTTGGGTGTCTAGAACAACGAAATCCTTTGGATAAATAAACTTATCAACCTCAATCGAACATCCTCTATGACACCACGAGGACTTTTACGGACCTATCGCCTAATTGTAGTGTCATTTTAGCTCGGTTTCAACTTACCAAGACCTAGTTTGGATGTATACATGATACGGGAGTAAGTTAACACTAGCTCCTAAGTCAAGTAAAGCTTTATCGACCATGTGATTACCAATCGCACAAGAAATGGTGGGGCATCCAGGGTCCTTATACTTAGGGGGTGTTTGGTTCAGAAGAATGGAACTTACTTGACCAGCTAAAAAGGCTTTCTTTGGACATTAAGCTTACGCTTTCGTGTACAAAGATCTTTAAGGAACTTGGCATAGCAAGGCATCTGCCTAATTGCTTCTAATAACGGAATATTGATGTTCACCTGTTTAAATGTTTCCATTATCTCGTTGAATGTCGACTCCTTCTTCGTTGGGGCTAACAATTGCGGGTATGGGGCTCTAGGCACAAAGGTAGTCCTATCCGGAATTTCTTGGGACTCCTTAGGGATTGTTTCAGTTTTCTCAGTTACGGGTTCCTCTTGGGAAGTTGAAGGTGGAACTACATTATGTTCACTAGGCATGGCTACCTTATTGTTTACTGTTTTACCGCTCCTAAGGGTTTTTATTGAGTTCACATGGTTTGATGATTCCTCACCAACTAAAGATATTTGATGGACCCCCTAGGATTGGGTTGAGTTTGACTAGGAAACTTACCTTTTTCCTTCAGAGACTCATTTATCTGACTAACCTGGGTTTTTAACTCGGAAATAGCCTGAGAGCTAGCATAATGGTAGGCCTCGAATGATGTATAAATTTATGACCTACATGTTATAATCCGCAAGTGCACGGCGTCTATCGGAGACGCGGCAAGTACGAGTCGATCCACAGAGACTTGTGGTGCTCTAGTGTGATCTAAGGCTTCGCTAGACTGAGTTCAAGTGATAGAGTGTAACAAAAGATAATTTGTGCCGAAACGGCTGAAGTAGTAGTGAAATGAACCTAAACTAAGGAAAAGAACAGAGATAAAAGGGTGCTAAGGTCTGCAAATCCACCTCTGAATTCTTATTGTGTGCTCAACTGAGTTGAGCTTTTCTTATCCTTGACTGATAAGGGCAGGGTGTCAAACCCACCACCTATCTAAGGGGTTTCTCCAAGTTATGCTTCTAATAATACAGCTAAAGTGCTAACCCAGAGCACTAGTTGTCTAATTAAGTACAACTAGTCAATGGAATTAGCTTTTTGTGCCTAAGGTATGAGTCAAGGCAATCTCACAACAGATGTAACCTAACTACAATGGATGCAAGACATCCGTTGTGAGAGAAAAGTAGTGGAAGCCCTAATTGAAGACATAATTATCATTTTAATCATTTAAGAAAGTTCAACAGAGCATAAACACACAATATGGCAATAGGGTTTCATTGAGACCCTAACAAAACTAATTAAAACATCATAAAACAGCAAAATAAAGCAAGATACATCTACAGTGGAGCTCACAGCTAGCCCAGCCGCCTCAAACACTCACAAGTCCTTCTATTTTATACATGCAATGGAAAGCACCAAACCCTAATTCTCAACTCAGAAATCGAAATCAAAAAAAAATAAAATAAATCAAACAACTCGCACCCATACTCTGAAACGCTGTTCTCCCTTGTCACTTAGTGCTCGAGAACTCCATCACTTGATTGTTGTGGAAACCCTAGTTCGAATCGCCTCAACCCTAGCTCCTAGGTTGAGAGAAGCTAGTGATGGAGAAAGCGTGAACTAGAGAATAGAGATAGCGGTAGGAGTTGTTGGGTGAGTGATGGGAAAGGAGATGGTGGTGATGGCTTTGGCGGGAGATGGAGGTGGTGTCTCGTGGAGTTTGGTCGGGAGAGAACAGTGGTTTTGCGGAGGTCTCGATGGAGTTGTCGGGTGAAGGAGAGAAATGAAATTAGGTTTTTGGTTATTGGGGTTTATATAGGTGTTGTGGTGTTGAGCGGATGCATCGCTGTTTGATGGGGAAGCTGCAGCGAGCGTAGGATGGGCTGGCTACGATCTGAACGGCTCAGGGAAGTGAGCGGTTTTGGCTTGATCTAGTGTTGCACGGGAGCAGCGATCTTCGATGCACGTGGAAGCAGCGACCGTTGGATGAGGGAGAAAGAAATCTCAACGTCTCAGAAGAGACGGGCTCGGATCCGGGTCGTGGGTAGCTTTAGCCCATGTCTTCCTTGTTGGGTTGCAACTGATTCGCGTGCGGGCTTTGGCTTTCTGCTCCATAGATGCTCGACTCCAATTTCTTCGCTCTTCGGCTCCTTAGTTTCTCCGAGCTTTATTTATTACCTAAAAACACAAAATTAATTAATACAAATATTTATTCTTGAAAACAAAGAAAACACAGAATCTGGGATAATATCTGAGTTATAAGCGCAAAAGATGAGTAAAATGCCAATAAAAAGGTGTATAAATATGCACTATTTGGCACTCATCAAATACCCCCAAACCTCGAATTTTACTTGTCCTCAAGTGAAACGAGAAATGAAGAAATCCTAACTATACCACCGTCGTAGGTCTCTCGAATGCATTTAGCGTATGCACTAAGCCTTTAAACCCCTAGGTGTCCCTAGTGGACGAGTTGTAGTCTCGTGAGGGTTTACCTGGAGGTGTACCCATAAAACCTTCTCCAACTTCGAGTGTAAAAGAGTCTCAAGCATCCAGAAGCTATGAGGACATAGAGTTTCGCATGCTAGTAACAGAAGTTAGAACTATCGAAGAACGATTCTCATCCTTAAGTCTTTGAGCGAGAAGTAACCATACCATATGAAAGAATTCGGATTCGATTGTGATCATAAGCCTCGACTTCCTCGCCTCACTAATAAGGTTTTATGATAATTGCACTCAAAAAGATCGCTTTTTAGTCTCTCATGTGTGCAGCGGGAATAAAGAGAGAAATCCCGCACACGTTGTAGGTAAGAAGGATAACCTTCCGAAATAAAATGGAGACTCCACAGAAGTGTGGACAAAAGAATCTTTTTACGATGATCTCTAAGAAAGGAAATCAACCATTAGCAAGGGTGGGAGTACTCACTACCTTTTCACCCGATCGGCAATTAATATCACTCTCTCATAAGAACCATAGAAACGTCTTCAATCCGGTCTTCACTTGTTGATGACGAACTTCTAAACTTCACAAAACTTGACAATTTTTAACTTTATACTCAATTTCCTTGTTGTTTGGATTTTTCTTTTTCAATTCTTCTTTACCATGGTGGTATCAAAACTAAGAAAATAAACTACAATATTTTTTTGATTTTTTGATTTTTTTTTTTTTTTTTTTTTTTTTTTTTTGAGAATTTACTTTACATGAAAAGAAAATAAAAACAATGAAACAACTAACTCCATGGGTGAAGGGCTATATCACTCAATTTTTCCACAACTTGTATTGTCTTGATTTTATAAATTTTATTAATTCTCATCCTATTTTTCTTTGTTGTACATAACCTTGGACTATATCAACTTTTCTTTCAATATTCTGATTCTGCTCCGTTTGTTGACGATGATGTGTTTCTATGGGTCTTGCTGATTGAGAGAGAGAGAGTGATGCTAACTACAAATCGGTATTTAGAAGGAGTTTTCATCTTTAGACGTCACCCTCATGATTGACAAAAACTAGCACTCAAGAGATCAAAAGTAGTGCTGAAAATGGTGCGAAGTTGGGTAGCTCACCATTCCTACCCGGAATTGACGTACGGTGATACACACTCTAAAAGCTTTTCTAGAAAGTCACAAAGAGTGAAGGTCGGTACCTCGCTTGATGTAAAATGGGTAGTCTCCACTATGGTTGATCACAATTCTACTAGGAATATCTAAAAAAGACCTAATTCGCCCTCCGTATGGTTAAATCCAACTTTAACGCTCTAATCAACTAAGAAACCCGATTGTGTTCTCCGGTACTTCCAATTTCGTTATTTGGTTGATTCTCTATGTAAACATAGCTAAAAGCATGCTCGTGACTCTAAAATCTCTAAAGTTGGAGGTTTTTACAAAAAGATTTTTTTTTTTTTTTTTTTTTTTTTTTTTTTTGAAAATAAAAGGTAAAATAAAAGACTAAAAACTCTAAATGCAAATCACACCCCCAACCTAAATCAAACATTGTCCTCAATGTGTCAACATATAGGAAAAATTAAACGGTCACATACCATGAGAACTATCTTTGAAAAGATAAAAGGGAAGAGATTACCGGTATGTCGGCGGGAGCAAGGTTGAGCTTCATTCGTAAGGCTAGAATCCAATATTCTCAACGGAGATCATATCGGATTAACATAATATATGTGCAAGAAGACTCAACCGAATCAAGAAAAGAAAATTTAACAAGTCCTACTGGATATATACAATGAAAATTCACCATAAACCAACAATCTAAAGAGTTGAGGATCAACCCAATAGAAAATATGTACACACATTAACAGCCTTACACAAAAATAAAATGAGAGTGCAAGTAAGACTGCAAATGGGAATGAGTTTCCCCCAAACCTAAACTTGTGAACAGGTGTGTTTGTGAGAACAAAATCTTGCAATTTTAAAGGTACATCATGCAAAAGGTCTAACTCAAAATGAGTTTTGCTAATTCTGAGCGAGACATACACATTCAATTGTGGCTCCTTAAGAGTGTTATACTTTGATGCAAAATAGTCCAAGAGGACTTGGGAAGCACAAAGCTCTAGGCCTAAGTTAGGCATTTTCAGAAAAGTTGGTTTTGCAATTTTGTTACAAACTACACCTAGGTTTGGTGGAGGAGTATCAATTTGTGACTTAGGAGAGAGGTTAGGTACATCTAAGTTGTTTTCATTTTTAAAATCATTTGTACCATCACACACTTTCCTAAAGTCAAAAGAGGGTAAATCATGTTCATTTTCACAGGATAATTGCATAGATTCCACATCAATATCACATGCATGAATATCAGAAGAAGCATCATTGATATGGTTCACAGGAGAGACACTTAATGTCTCTGAACCTAAAGATTCTATTACATTTTCAAAATACACATGCTCTTCATATTCATCATCATCATCATCATCATCATAGCAAAAATCCATCTCTCCATTCAAAATTGTAGTATTTTTAGTGTACTCATCTACCTCTAGATTAGGTTCATATTCAATGTTAGTTGCATGAGTAAGACTAGAAACACTATTTTCAATCCTATCATTTTGTAACTCAATTAGGTTCCTTTGAAGAATCATCTTGAGTTGTTCCATTGAAGGAGAGTCTTCACTAGTGGGTATGCATTCCTCATATGGATATTCATTGTATGGTTGTGCATGAGGTTCACTAGAGAAGGGAAATTCGGACATGTTGCTATATGGATGGTCATGCATTGCATTCCTTTCAAGCCTAGCATTTTGCTCCAAGAGTGTTTCCATTGTTGATTGCAAACTAGGAGTTGGGGAGTATAAAATTGTTCATCTCCCACTTGTGGTGAATGATGCATGTGTGCAGGTTGATTATGGTCCCAATAGTCACTTCTAGACACTTCGTACATTAGATTATCATGGTTTTCCCTAGACGTCTAAAATCATGCAAGATATAACAGTATTCAGCAGGGTGGTCTAAGCCACCACATAAGGTGCAAGCATGCATTTCATATTGCCTAGAAAAAACTAGATTCGACAGATCGCTCATGTGATTGCCTTTCTAAGCCAGATAGTCGAGCTTCTAATTGATCGAGAAGTGATGACTGGGTATGAGGAGAGTGTTCATTCTCAACCTGTGGTGGATGATGCATGTGCTCATAGTGATTAGGGCATGTGAAGTCGGGCCCAGGAGAAGGCTCATAAAATTCCTAAAATCACTATGGTATGTGGGGGTTCATCTGTGAAGCGTGCCGTAAGCACGCTCTCTAAGGGATTTGTTTCCATCCCGGAGATGGACCAAAATCGACATGATTTAATAACTCAAATTGAACTCAAAGTTTAGTTTGGTTTATTGGGATTTGGTTTCAATGGGATTCATTTGGTTTTGTTGGGTTTTGGTTTGTTGTGGGCTTGTTGCTTGGTTTTTGTGAGATTTGGTTTGTTTGGGATTTGTTGTTTGAAGCCCAGGATTTGTGTAGAATTGTACAGCCTTAAGTAGAAAAAGTATAAATTTAAATAATTTGAGTTAATTGAGTTTTGGTGTAAGCCCAAATTACGTTTTGGTTTATTGGGCTCGAGACAAAGGCACACCCAGATCACGAGACTTATGTGGGTTTCGGTTTGCTTGCGGCCCATGGCCAGTACAAAGCCCGGTTGTGTTAGCTTGTGGGCCCAGGCTAAAAAAGTTTGTTTGCAACCTGTTAGTTGGGTTCAATGAGCCCTTGGTGTGGTCGGTCATTTGGCTATGAGGCTTCGATTTTGGGCAGCAGTTAGCACCCAATGATCTTTGGGTTTAGTTTGGCCAGCAAGCTTGTGCAGAGCCCGGGTTAGGGTTGATTGGGTGCACGAGAAGTGTGCAAATCGAGCAATGCACAAGACAGCCTAGTGCTCGGAACACACGAGAGGAATGCACAAGTTTAGGTGCTACAGCTTATACAATGATTATGCTAAACAGGACTAATTTGTGTTTCATATAAGCATAGGTTCCAATTTATCACGTGTCGAATGCTCGCCAGCGGCCTAGCACGAGCTCATGCACGGGGCTAGGTCTCGATGGTTTGTGTCACACAAGGCAATACTGATTGGCTACCAGTTGGCTATGATTCAAAGGCAATACAAGCTCAAGGTACACAGTGCACATTCACGCAGAGCAATCATTGATTTAGGATTATCGGGTGTCATGCTCGGGTGAGACAGGTTATGCTCAAATGATGGTAGCGGGGTTTGCAACAGGCGCAAACTTGCGGCTTCGGGGGCTAGCAAGGGAGCGAGCGAGCTCGAGTGTTATTCAGTTATGGCTCAGATTGTTCACACAATGTTAAAACCAATTCACAAAGGCCACAAAGGTTGGGTGGCTGGTGACAAGGTATGCTCAAGAAATTTGGCTTCCAAGTTATGACCCAACACTTGCGGCTCAGGGGCTAGCAAGGTGGTTTCACTGAGCTCACACAAGGTTCACACAAGGTGGTTTCACACAGCTCACCTGTATAACACCGAGCATCAACTATCTCGATTGACCTCACTTGTGTTGCAGCTAAGCAGTGTTATCAAAGCCCAACCTCACGGCTACGGGGCCGCTTGGCAAGGGGTCTAATGCGTGGTGGTGAGTGAGGTCGGGGCTATCATGAGCGAGGTCAGGTGGTGAGGTCGGGTGAGTGAGGTCGGGGGCTAACCGGGTGAACTAGCTTATCGGGGGTTTCAATAACTAACCGGGTATGCTGCGAGGCTCAACAGCCTTCAGCCTTGCTCAAGAAGAAGAAGACAAAGCGGGTCTAGCGGCACAAGAGCTCGGAGTTCCTTACGAGTTGCGGGCTTGCTCCGTCGCATCCTTTGGGTCAAAGACTTCAAGACAACTACACGCACTGGGTTTTCCCTTGGTTTCCTTGGGGTGGTTGTGCTTACACAGCAGCACAAAGGTTTTGCTAGCTCGGAATGAGAGTTGATTCTCAAAATTACACTACAGATGAAGCAAGGAGTTATAGTGCTATAATGACGAGCTAAGCTCGAGCAAAGCACTCGAGCACGGGGGCTAGCAGCAGAGCTAGGCAAATGAGCTAAGCACGGCTCTAAGATGCAAAGAATGCAAATCAAAATGTAGAGAGAAAATAAAATAAAATATGACAAGTTAAGCTACAATGCAAAAACTTATACAAATTTTATAAGAACTACGATGCAAAACTACAATGCAATGACAAGTTACAGATGCAAGTTATAAGAAAATTAAACTAAGTTACACTACAGGGAAGCTAAGTTACAAATGATATGCTAAATTATACTAACAACAGGACTAAAAACAGCAAAAACAGGCCAAAGAAAAACAAAATGAGTATATACGGGGGTGAAAATCGTAAAGCAAGCCAATGAACTACGGGGCACGCGCCAAGTCCCGGCAACGGCGCCAAAAACTTGGTAGGCCTCGAATGATGTATAAATTTATGACCTACATGTTATAATCCGCAAGTGCACGGCGTCTATCGGAGACGCGGCAAGTACGAGTCGATCCACAGAGACTTGTGGTGCTCTAGTGTGATCTAATGCTTCGCTAGACTGAGTTCAAGTGATAGAGTGTAACAAAAGATAATTTGTGCCGAAACGGCTGAAGTAGTAGTGAAATGAACCTAAACTAAGGAAAAGAACGAGATAAAAGGGTGCTAAGGTCAAGTAAAATCCACCTCGAATTCTTATTGTGTGCTCAACTAGAGTTGAGCTTTTCTTATCCTTGATCGATAAGGGCGGTGGTGTCAAACCCACCACCTATCTAAGGGGTTTCTCCAAGTTATGCTTCTAATAACAGCTAAAGTGCTAACCCGGAGCACTAGTTGTCTAATTAAGTACAACTAGTCAATGGAATTAGCTTTTGTGCCTAAGGTATGAGTCGTGGCAATCTCACAACAGATGTAACCTAACTACAATGGATGCAAGACATCCATTGTGAGAGAAAAAAGTAGTGGAAGCCCTAATTGAAGACATAATTATCATTTTAATCATTTAAGAAAGTTCAACAGAGAGCATAAACACACAATATGGCAACAGTGGTTTCATTGAGACCCTAACAAAACTAATTAAAACATCATAAAACAGCAAAATAAAGCAAGATACATCTACAGTGGAGCTCTGGCTAGCCCAGGCTGCCTCAAACACTCACAAGTCCTTCTATTTTATACATGCAATGGAAAGCACCAAACCCTAATTCTCAACTCAGAAATCGAAATCAAAAAAATAAAATAAATCAAACAACTCGCACCCATACTCAAACGCCGTTCTCCTTGTCACTTCGTGCCTCGCAGAACTCCATCACTTGATTGTTGTGGGAAACCCTAGTTCGAATTTGCCTCAACCCTAGCTCCTAGGTTGAGAGAAGCTAGTGATGGAGAAAGCGTGAACTAGAGAATAGAGATAGCGGTAGGAGTTGTTGGCCGAGGTGATGGGAAAGGAGATGGTGGTGATGGCTTTGGCGGGGAGATGGAGGTGGTGTACGTGGAGTTTGGTCGGGAGAGAACAGGGTTTTGCAGAGGTCTGATGGAGTTGTCGGGTGAAGGAGAGAAATGAAATTAGGTTTTTGGTTATTGGGGTTTATATAGGTGTTGTGGTGTTGAGCGGATGCATCGCTGTTTGATGGGGAAGCTGCAGCGAGCGTAGGATGGGCTGGCTACGATCTGAACGGCTCAAGGAAGTGAGCGGTTTTGGCTTGATCTAGTGTTGCACGGGAGCAGCGATCTTCGATGCACGTGGAAGCAGCGACCGTTGGATGAGGGAGAAAGAAATCTCAACGTCTCGAAGAGACGGCTCGGATCCGGTCGTGGGTAGCTTTAGCCCATGTCTTCCTTGTTGGGTTGCAACCGATTCGCGTGCGGGCTTTGGCTTTCTGCTCCATAGATGCTCGACTCCAATTTCTTCGCTCTTCGGCTCCTTAGTTTCTCCGAGCTTTATTTATTACCTAAAAACACAAAATTAATTAGTACAAATATTTATTCTTGAAAACAAAGAAAACACGAGTAACTGGATAATATCGAGTTATAAGCGCAAAAGATGAGTAAAATGCCAATAAAAAGGTGTATAAATATGCACTATTTGGCACTCATCACATAACCTATACTCTTACTTTCTTCTATCCCTTGCGCAACCATTTGGTTGATCTTTTCGAGCTTTTAATAAACGAGGCGAGAGTCTCTTCTAAACTTGTGATCTTTTTATCCGAAGGGTTCGAAGCTGGGGTTGACTCGAAGGGTTTGAGTATAACCAAAACCTGGGGAAACCGAGAATTACTAGATCGACCTTGATTCCGGCCCTTAGACCAAGAAAAATTTGATGGTTTCTCCAACCCGGGGTTGTAGGTATACGGAGTAGGGGTCAATCTTCTGACGGTTCTCTAACCTAGCGTTGTTATAGACAGCATGGGCTTGTTCTTCACTAACATGACCTTCCCAAAATGAGTTATCAGGACTCATTCCACAACTAGAGACTTGAGAGGCTCTATTAGGTTCAACAAGGGACCTATTTTTAAACTGACCCATTTCCAAAGCTTCTAACCTTCTAGACAAAGCAAACAAACTTAGCATCGACTCGAAGCTTGTATCTACCACATTGGTGCTACTTCTATTGACCAAGAGTCTTTTAGGGGGTTCAACACAAGACTCCCATGTTGGGATTTTGACGATAGATCCTAAGAAGGTAAAAGCATCATCGGTGAGTTTTATTTGTGAACTCACTCCAAGACACATAGACTCGACCATGGATTTAGTCGAATAGTCTAAACCATTATAAATAATCTCCACAAGTTTCATCTTATCAAATCCATGGTGAGGACACTTTGGGATAGGAGATCATTGAATCTCTAAAAACCTATAAAGAGACTCTCCCTCTTGTTGCACACTAGCACTAATTTTATGCCTAACAACTGCAGTTTTATGCTTAGGGTAGAATTTCATATAGAAAGCTACAATCGGTTCTCGCCATGTTTCAATGGATCCGAGATGGTAGGTTGTTCGACCGTGGTCTTCGATTTATCTCTCAAGGAAAAGGGAAACATCTTAAGTTTCAAGACTTCATCGCATGAGGTCTTTTATTCTAACTGTCCCGCAAATTTCCTCAAAGTCCCTAATATGAAAATAAGGGTTCTCATCATCTTTTCCTAAGAATATAGGGATCATCCGAAGAAGACTAGGTTTTATCTCGAAATTAGCCGTATTGGCTGGCAATTTAATACACGAAGCTCCGGTTGGTCCTAGTTGGGAACATGTAATCTTTCAAAGTATCCATCATCGGCACTTGAAGTACTAGGGGTACTTTCCTCACAAAGAGACAGATTCTCAAAACTCGAAGTTTCCAAAAACAGGGCTCTCAAAGAAGAGTCTTCGAGCCCAAAACTCCGCAAGAAGAATTACTAGGTTTTTCACTAATCAATCGACCAAGATTGTCTCTTCCAAGCCCGTTCTCTAATGACCTCGGGCATACACTAGAAAAACAAAAGAAAAAGAAAAATCCTAAAAAGGAAGAGAAGTTCTATGCAAACACAAACAAGGCTGACTCCACCACAAACAAACCTAATGATTTCTAGCAAACAAAAAGCATGATGGCTCCACTTAGATCAAGTTTTTCTAGACCAGCCTTCTAATCTCTCGAAAAGGAACTCATTACAACCGAGCAAACCTCTCTGGAATCAATCCGAGTTAAAGTAAGTGAATAGAGGCGAGGGAAGCTGCGTTGAGCTTTGATACCCAAGGCCTCACCGCATTACAAGGCGGCGCAGTCACGCATTCAACTCACAGAAACCATCTAGAACCCGAAGTATGCTCAAAAAGAGTAACCAATATTTTTTCGAACGACTTTCCTATTAAGCTCGTTTACCTATCGGTCTCGTTCTATTCAAAATTTTAGGCTTAGGTTCGCGTTTGGTTTCGTTTTCCTAAGGCGGGCAAGAAGAGAACGGTGATTAAATCCGAACTCTTATCTTGTCTGTCCAGGCCTTGCCCTTTACTAGGAAATTAAAGCAGCCATTTTCAATACCTCAACATATATGCAAACGAAGGAAGACAGTAACTCGCTTACAGGGGATTCGCGAGTGTTTCGACAAACTTACCTCCCGTTCCAGACGGGGGATGAACCGTTGAATCGACTCGGCCCACGACTCCAATGTCGTGTACGAACCCAAGGGGACGAGACGATATCGTAATCGTCGTCCTTCTCTGCACACAGTTTATATTTAATACTACCCTTCCGTAGGGTTTAAAAATAAAATAATGTCCAAATGTCCAAGTCCAAAGTCCAAAAATAAAGTACAAAAGAAAAGGAAAGTCTTAAAAAAAATAAAAATATCTCTCTCTCCTTTTTTTTTTTTTTATAAAATATAAAAAATCTTCTTCTTTATAAAAAATCTTCTTCTTTCGCTCCTTTCGCTTTGTCTTTAACTCCAAATCTTTAAGTATCCACCAAAAGCTTTGGCAAATTTTTCTTTTGCTCCAAATCCCAAAATCTGAAAGGAAAAGACAAAAACCCAAAAACGTAAAGAAGAACAAATAAATAAAAAACTAAAAGAAAATCTAAAAACTCTAGCCTAAATACAAGTCCGCGTCGGCGGCGCCAAAAATTGATGTGAATCAATAATGTTGTAGTATAAAGGTTCGTTGAGACTTGTGAAGGCTGTGCTTTTAAATTTAAATTTTAAGACTAAGCAAATTAAAACTGACTATATTAGAGAGACCGGGGTTCAGGATTTCACCATTCACCAAAATTCATGTGATTTAATGTTAATGTTTATCATGCAATTATAGACAATATAACTCCAATCAAAAGAAATTGTGATTCTAATCATTGCCTAAATTAGATTTTCAAACCATCAATTGTTAATCGCAAGCAGGAAGTATCAAAAGCCCTAAACTAAGCATACTTCATCAAGAGAAAACACAACTAATTAATAAAAATCATTTACTCAATTTTCATTCGGTGCAAATAATCATAAAAGAATTGCATAAGTAAATTCAAATAAATTTTACCACATAACTTTTGGAAGAATGGCTTCCTCCATCGCCCCGGAGGATTGGTTTAACTCTTCATCATGTTGGAAACGCGCTCAAAAGTTGATTTCATTGCTCAAAAAGGTGTTTACAAATGATGAAAAGGAGAAAATGATGAAAATCGGGTGTTTACAACGTTTATAATTGTTGCAAACACTGTTACAGAGAACAATAAAGATAAACTGCATTTGTTGCTTTTAAGATTGTCTTCCGTATTATTGCCCAGTACCGTGAGTCGTTATCCTTTGTTGAAGAATGACGGTCTTTGGCTCTACATTCTTCGTGTTCTTCAGCTCATGCTTGTGAGAAAGATATTCTCAAACTTGATTCTCTCAACTCTATGGTGTTCGCAACTCTCCCTAATCCCTCCCAAACTCTCCATCATTTTCGTGATGCTCTAAACTCGATTAAATACCCATGACTTCTCCAAAATTCTCGAGTAAATGCAAATAATTCTCTTCTTTACTCGAGAATAATATCTTACCATATTATGGGAATTATTCCATTTGAATCTCCTTCACGCGTCAATACCAGTCCAACTCCATCTGAGCACGTTTTTGCACAACCCAGATAGTACTAAACATTCTCAGAACACACGCCAAAACTCAGTGAACACGGGAAACCCGTGAGTATATCTTCTTCTCTGTGTTAACCCAAATCCACGTATTCAACCCAGCTTCTTCGAATATGAAGGACTTACCAGCCCTGTTTGAGTTCAGCAGGCCCAAACCAAGCAAATTCAGTGATTGAGTCTCGCTCAAACTCCTCAGAATTGCAAACGGAGCTTTCCGTTTGAGGATAAACCCGAGATTCTGATTTTCTTCAACTCCACCATTATAGCCAATTCTGGTCGAAACCATTGATCATACAATGCCTGTTAGGCTTGATCAAGTCTTCCCATACAGTTCTAGCCATTGAGTCTCTCTATATCACCCCTAAAAATCGATTCAAACATCTGCCTCTGTTTGTCACATTTTCCCGCCAAAACTGTTTTTTTGAAATGAAGAAGAAAGGCGCCCCTTAACCAGCTGTGGGGTGCGAATAGCAATGGGTTGCCCCTTAGCAAATTGGTTACCCCTTATCCAAAGTGGGAGTCCGAATAGCAAATGTCCTCCGGGGGTGTTCCGAGCAACTTTTCGAGCCGATTTTTCCAAAAATGTTTATTGCCCAAAAATACCTACAAACACATAAAACCAAAATTAATACAAAATCGAGTGCCAACAATATATAGTATTGAGATCAAATTAGACACAAAAATGTGTCTATCATTTGCATGGCTCTTAGGATAGTTT